>JASANF010013114.1:0-27340 GCA_030248245.1 Trissonchulus sp. WLG1_4 | reverse complement strand
AAGTGAAAATAAAAAGTAAGCCTGTGTGAACCGGTCCTTATGGACAAAGTTTTGTGCAGCAACCTGACTCTTATAGACAATGTTTGCACCGGGCGTCAGCCTGTTTGTGTTAGTCTTTTTGATTTCGTTTACCTTAAAAGTAAATACCTAGTTTTGTTAAGTGGTTGGTGTGATACGCGTAAGCAACCAATTAATTAGGTACAAATAAAATGGTTATACCAAATGCCAAGATATAATATTATCCAAAAATGACTGTTGTTTTTTGAAAAATGAAAAAATTCACGCTTAGGATTTTAAAAAACCATAAATATATCCGGACATGCCCTACAGTAACCTAGCTAGCAACATCAAAACTAGGTTAGCTGGTTAGCGGCCTGGGCCAGCTCAACTCACACACACAGCAGTAAAATTACACATAAACACGCACACAAATTTGCAACAGAAAATACACGTAGACGTGCATTGTACATAGGGCAAAACAAATGTAAAGTCCTGTCGCTACTGAGGTAGCGACAGGAAAAATATTTAACCCTTTCATGCCAGGACTTTCCTGTCTAGGCAGCCAGACTCTGACACCCTCTAGTTTTTGGGCCATTGCTCCAGCTACGTGCATTGTGGAAAAATCGCGATACAACCATTCGATAGAGAAATAAATGGTGAACTAAACGTAATCTACGATTAATTTGGCTGCTAAATACAAAGATCTAGGATTGGTAAGTAAAAGGTTCGAGGATTAGCTGCCTAGAGCTAATTAGCCAAGTTATATAGACTCAAATAGGGTATTCATAACCACAGATGTACATGGTGGGGGGGGCTGGGGGGGGGGGGCAAACCGCGCCCACCCCAGATGTGAGAGTCCGGGACAAGCCCCCCCCTCAGATTTGACCAATCGGGACAAGCCGTCCTCATTGGTGCTGAAAAAATGGTGCCCGAAAACTCAAAAATCGCCTCAGATCGCTGTAAAATGCTTCAAATTGGAGCAAAAGGCGAAAAAATAGCCAAAAATATCCAAATTTTGCAAAAATTTTTCCATTTTTAGGCAAAAATTGGAAAATTTTGCTTTTGTCAGTTTAAGTCTCCGAATCGTCGGGACAAGCTCCCCTTAAAATTTCGAAAAATTGGGGACAAGCCTCCACCCAGACCGAGACCCCGTGTACATGTATGTTCATAACGTTGGTGCCATATGGCCCCTCCAGGCATGGAAGGGTTAATCAACAAGTACACCTGACTACTCTCTTTTTGATTCTTTGTAAGTATATAAACTGAATTAGTCTTACATAGCTGGAGAAATATATATTTATTGCGTAGTTATTTGACAAAAAACAGAGTAATTTATTTTTTACGAGTGCCGCAAACTATGCACCTCTTGCTCGTAGAAAAACTATAGGCAGCAAAATGATAGGCTTACGCTTTATATAAAAGTTAATGTATACAAAATTGAAATCTACGTGCATGCTTCTTTAAAAATAGAGTAACACTTCAATCTAACTTTTTAAAATTTTAGTAAAAATGTGTAATACATATGCAGTTTCTATAGTTAAAGTTGAAGCTATATATACATATAGTGCTTTTAAAAAACTTATTTTGTATTAGGTTGTGATAATGTGATTCCAGGCCAAGTTTTCATAGTGAAAGTGAACAACACAGAAACCCGAATAGAACTCCTCTCCTTAGCAGACAACCTGTTTCAATTAAAAAGTTGCTTCTTGTCGCTAGTTTTCTCATTTTGAATCGCGCAACGTAGGCGGAACTCCGGAGAACATTTAGATTATAGCAATACGTCTTGGTATTGTACACATAAATTACAAAACCTTGGTTAGCCGCATTTACAATTCTGTACATGTGACATTTTTTAAAAGATATTAGCTTCTCAGTGGAATTGCCATTTTATATACTTCACAGAGACTACTGGCGGTTAAAAAAATTTGTCCAATGGAGTAATTAACCGATATTATTTTTCCAAATGCTTTAAATAGCAACATGTACCTACACACACTTACTCAGAAAGGTAATATTACCTACGAAAGCGTGTGTCTCCTTTTGACACATTTACAGTGTAGTGTATGTAGTCTTGCTAAGACTGGGTCTTAGCCCTATACTTGGTCTGGACTGGACCCAGTCTTGAGTTAGTCTTGCCATCTTTGCTATAGAGAAAATCAACTGATATTGTCGTAACGATTGTCTTAGCTCAGTCTTGCAAAACAAACCTAAGGCTAAGACTGACTTAAAACACCTTTCGTGAATACCACGTTTAGTGTACATCTAGACTTAGAGCGTTCGTCCCAAATATTTTAAATATCAGACGGCGAAATCTATTCAATTTTTCAGGACGGCAAAATTCTATCGACTTTTTCAAGTTTTCACCACACATGTGCAGTGAGGAATCTAGTTGGGTGCCAACCGTCGACCGGGGTAGAGGGGGTGCTCCGTGATTGGAAATAATGTTTAGGGGGTGAAGGGGTAGGCCGATCTGGGGAGGGAGGCGGGTCAGGTTGCCGGGGGGTTTGCGATAGTGCTATATGCCCTACGCCCATCTATCTGATATCTATCTAAAATTTTTTAGAAGATTTTTTAGAGATACACCGGAATTGGAAAACATAAGAAATATCAGTGGTAAATTAGATTTCTAGTTGTTTATTGCATTTTTCGTAGGGTTCGATTGCTCAGATGTGCTTGTTTGTGTCAGCAATGAGGCGAACTTTCCCTGGTTGGTCAGAGTATAGTACATAGCAGGGGGTGCCAGTGTCTTTCTTTGTATAAAAATTCTACTTGGTTTTGAAATCAGAGTCAGTTTCTGTATACGACCTAATCTGAAAAGACTGACTTTTTTAATTCCCTTGTGTGAGAGAACAATAAACCAAACCATCCACTTAGCAACAGACAAAGGATAAAAAATATCACGCTTCAGTCCGAGAAATTACAGTTCGTCTGGAAAAATTTGTACTACTGAATGTAAGGTAAATTTTGTAAGTTTTTCGAGGGAAATCGGCTCAATACAGTGAAAGGATCTTAATGGCCCGACACTGTGTAAGTTGGAAAAAAATGAAGAAAGCTCTGTCTGCCCGGCTAAAATCAAAAAGATTCAACTACCCAGGCTGACATGAATTCAAGCTTGACAGATATTTTTTATACTAACTAAATATGACATGGTTAAAGTAGTAAACATTATTAGTTTTATTGGTTTAGTTTGAGCAGTAGTCGAATAAGTAAAAGTTTTAATGGCTGGGCTTCACAAAAGCTGTTTATTTATGGGGTTGAAAATATTCCTATCAATTGAAGTATGTAGAACTTAAATGGTTTCTGACAGTGAAACTTGTTTGAAATTGGTTCAGTCATTCAGTGGACTAAATTTCACTTTATGTATATAGTATTTAGTTAATAATACTGCGCAGCTACGTAATAAAGGAAAACTTAGTTTACGTCAAAATAAGATCATGTTATTACGTCTGTCATGTGTAGTGGTACATATTATATAATTGAAGAACGGTCAAATTTGTTTGTTTTCATCCGCAAAAACATCACGACAGAACGAACGACAAATAGAACTAAATGAAGAGGAAATTAATTTTTTTAGATGTGTTGCATGCAGAGATGCACGGGGTGAATCGGCGAGGGGGGGGGGGGTGCCCGACCCCTGGCGGAAGGGGGGGTGGTCCCTAGTTCTGGCCATTTTTCGGCAACAGCCGAAAATTTTTCAGAATTTTTCTATTTTCAACTCATTTTTGGGGTACTTTTTTCGCCGCAGGCGAAATTTTTTGCAATTTTTCAACTTTACGCATTTTTGGGGCACTTTCTTGGCCATCAGAGGGGGGGGGGGTTGGGGGGTTGAGGGGCGGGGGGTGCCGGATGTCTGAGGGGGGGGGGTGCATCTATGGTTGTATGTAATCTTTATTTTCTTAGACAGTGAGTTTATACCAGTGCTAGCATAGCAATCGGTAAGTCAACTATTCCGGTGATCACTTATCAGAAATAAAGCAACCTCATGCGGCAAAATCGTTGGGTCTTTTCAGAAATTATTATTAATTGAATTAAATTAACTAGATTTTACTTCATAACTCGACTTTGGATTAACTCGGATTTCTAAAAGTTTGCATGTAAATGCAAGTGACAAAACTTGGTTGTTCTAAAGTTTATAATATAATCCTTTGTCAGTCTTATGTTCAGTTATGTGCGGAATTTAATCAATTTTATCTAATCCAGTTGTGACTATAGTTTGTGAACAGGCCCTTTGAAGACAATGTGGTAGTTTTAACCTAGGGGCCCATATGAGTGTGTGAAAATTACTATGTCGCATCGAATCAGTGATTAAAATTATGCCAAAATCTATTAAATCTCACGTGCTCATAGAACATTTAGTTAGGTTATTTTTAGACAGTCGGTATATACAAGTGGATGACATTTGTTGAGAAAAAATGCGGCACAAAACGCCATATGTCCATAAGCCAGGGCTGTTAAATTTTAAGCTAGATAGTAAGAAGGAGGATTTTTTGTCAAACATGCTCTTAAGTCATCATTGACTTGGAAGTAATGCCGTGTAGGAAAGTTTGGACTAATTTGTCTACTAAGATAGAGAAGAGAAGGAAAAAAGTAAACTTGAAAAGAAAAGTTGAAGAAAATATCTGCTTAACTTTCTGAGTAGCCCCCAAAACTTTTCCGGCCTCCTCTTTAAAAGTTTATTTTCAACTTGAAATAAGAGATAAAACTCTTGAGTAGTTGCTTTTGCTTAGTGGAGAAAAAAGAGAAAAGAGGCCCGTTATTCTGCCTCATAAGGAGACAAAAGTCCTCTAGATTGTCACATTGTGTACCATTATATGTACCCATTACATGTGTTTACGTAGAATTACAGCCCCCAGTAGCTGGGTCGGCCTTTGTAAAGCAACTCATAGGTAATAGGTTTTCTATTATGTATATTATATAGTTAATTGAGTTAGGCTAAAGGTTGTTTGATTTTGTGAGGTATTTTTTGAGTTGAAATAAAGTTTGTAACTTAGAATACAATTGTAACAAATTTCATTGTGATGGTATTGGTATGTAGTCTTGTTTGTCTACTCATCTGCAATAGTGCATCAAAAGTTTGTCCTTGTGGACTGACCTTAAGTGGTGGCGCTTCAAGAATCAGCTCAAACAGTTGTTTCTTGTTCAGTTGTGAGGATTTTCACGTGTATTTACGTTTGTACTTATGTATTTGAAAACATGTTGTCTGAAATGGAGAGAACTTATATAAGTTTGGACCATTGGCTGATTATCTGGACTTGGGCAACGCCCTTAACTGCCCGCATGGTGCAGCCCCCCGTATCGGCTTTCACCATTAAACGGGCGAAATTTTTTATATTTTTTGAAAATATTGCGTAGCACTCGTCTGCTCCCCCCCCCTCGGTCGCCGGCCGCCCCCCTTCGTTCACACTGTTTCGGCTGTACATGGGTGATCTGATGCGAGGGGTCTTCTTCTACAGACGTTTTCACTTCCCTACCTTGTACCTAAGTTGATGTTGATTACTGCAGATAGGAACTGCATGAAACTAAACAACGTTGGCTACCTCTTCCGCTTTTGGGTGAGTAGACCCCCTTCTTTTTTTAAGCCAAGTAAATTTTACGAAATTTTAGCGATTTTCACCGAAATTTTGGCCAAAAATCGTTGAAATCTTTGCTTTTTGGTGAAAAAAGGTAAAAATTTCGTCAGTTTTGGCAGGGGGGTGGGGTCGGGGGGGGGGGGGCGTCAATAATCAGTAGACTCAGGGGAGGGGGGTAGGGGTACCCATATTTTTTTGTGCTGTTACATGTATGCCTGAGTTGTACTAAAATTGTGATCTTTGAAAAAACTGCTATGAACTAGTAAAACTGACTCATCGACCACGAGTGCTATGTATTATATGAAAACCAGTCCCTATGTACTCTAACGAGATCAATTTAAAGAAGTTTTCGACTAAATTTGTTGCAAAGACAAACAGCGGTTTTCGTTACTTCTTCATTCAACATAAGTACTTTAAAAATTCGTATAAGAAAACAATGAAAACGTTATTTGTGGTGACTGGTGATCACCAAAACACGAAATTATGAGCAACCGTTCTCTCAAAAGACAAAGGTACTTCAGAATTTAGTATATATAATCATAACAAGAGTACTTGATAATGTCTCACTCTATAGAAGAAGATTGAGGCACTCTCTAGCCGGACTGTGTTCTAGCGAAGGCAGATGCGCTCGTCGTTTTCTGCCGACCTAAGTGATCCACTATTGTGTACTCTTGATCATTAGTCGGTGTATTTCAATATTTGTTTCAGTTCGTCTACGTCCCGCTGTCACTGGAATCGCTAAACAAAACGCAGTTCGTGCCGAAAAAAGACTATTCTAATGATAAGCTTGAGCCTGGACTTCTGCAGCTGTGCGGCAGCACTGAAATGCTGCTGGATGAAACAAAGCTGCAAACTGGGCAGCTCAACGAAAAAGGCACGTTAGACTCGGTTCAACTTGGCCTTGAGAACTTTGGGACAAGAAAAGGACAATTTTCGGATTGTGAAACTTCGTTAGAAATGTTTCGTCAGATTTTTTGAATATGAATTGGACTTGAGAACAACTTTCTTCGTGCAAATTTGCTTATTTAGTTTCATAGTGGAAATTTTGAGGACAAAGCGATAGATAAAAAAATGTTAGGGACATATGTCGCGGGCATACGTGGGCAGCTAGCGAATTCTGGGGGGGGGGGTGCGGAGCAACTTTTCCGGCTATTTTGGCTTCGTGAGCCACCAATTTCGCTTCGTGAGCCACTGATTTTCGCTTCGTGAGCTACCTTCGAAACATTCTGGGGGGGGGGGTGTCGGACCTGTCTGGGAGGGGTGAGGATGCCTTCTGAGGGGGTGAAAACCCACGCCCATGTATGGTCGCGGGTCAAGTGTGAGTGCGTGACTGATTTTTTCTTACCGACTTGTTGTTGTATAAGTTATTTTTGTATGAACACTAGAATTCGCCTCCCAATATGCGTAATGAGTTTGCTTTGCTTTACAATTACTAAGCGAGGATTTATTGAGTTTGTGTGTCAATAAATAAGATGATGTGATATAATCAAATCAATTTTAAATTTAAATCAAAATTGCAATCATTAATTTTTTGAAGACTTTGATAGTTTGTTTCAAGTTTTTTAGGACTGAACAACGTGGCAGCTCTGCGCAATTTGATTCGTCAGCAGAAGGTTGACTACGATTTCACATATCACACTTTGGGCTTCGACACTGATGTCAATGTCATCGTTCTGTCGGAAGGGAAAACCTTCCTGGATGTACGTCCTTCCTAAACTTAGTTAGGTGGAGTGCATAAAGGCAGTGTTAGCTCAGTCTTGCTAAACGCAGTCTACAGGGCAACATTCTAACCTATGTAATATATACGACGTAGAAATTTTTGTTTCTATGTTCTGATTGATTCGGACTAACTGGGTGATTAAAAAGAGAATGTCTATTAATGGCACCTTTTTAGGCAGACTAAAGCTAGTTTATTTTAGTCCAACTTAACTGATTCAAAGTCTTTCGGACAATTCCTAAAATGGATTAAACGGATTACCAATAACTCATAATATCGTTTATCAATTCATACAAAATTTGCGATAGCAACTATTTGTAGCACCTCCCGCTTGTGCACAAAATTTTTTAAGTCTATCTCAACATCGAGATCAGTTATTAGGCAAACAAATTTTAATCTAATTCATTTAATCCATTTTAGGAATTGGCGTTTTGTTACAGTTGTCTGTTATTCCTAAACCTGCAGACTAAACGGACGATACTTTTAATCTGGTTTAGTTTAGCAACAGGGTCGCACTAGAATTCAGCAGCTGACCGATTTGAGCTGGCTTAATTCGATATCTAAACCTAGTCCTCAACTGTTCCGGTCCGTTCAATCCACTCCAGTAAAGGACTGGGGGCCCTTAATTATACTATGCTGAACTAGGGACCCAGTTATTAGTACTAAGTACTGAAGTGTTCTACAACCTATAGCAGGCGGGGAAAAAAACCCATCCCATTTTTTGGGGGAAAAAACCCACCCCGGTTCCGGAACTTGGGTATATGGTACAGGTCTAAAAATTTGCCAGCGTATAGTACAGTCCCTGTAGGCAAACGTATATAAGCGGTATCCAAACGGGGTCTCGTTTTATGAGTCAAAAATTTTGACCCCCCCATTTTTGACCCGACATGGCTCCAAGGGAGGTGAATTTTGGAGTCTCATTTCTCAGCACTAAAAGATGCGAGCTCAAATGTAAAAACACTTTTACAGAGGACTACCCTTCCTCTATTCATGACCGCAGTGGCAGGTCCCTCCTTCTTTCGTACGAGGGGGGGGGGGCATGACCGAAATTAGACGGGTAAAAAAAACCCATGTGGGGGAAAAAACCCACTTTTTGAAAATGGTCTGGTGATGTCGAAAAATCTTGTAGCTACTCCAAAAGACTCATGGTAGTGCAAAAAGACGTTTATTGTTAACACAAATGCGCATACTGACACTTTCTTGATCGATTTCTGGAATAGGGGGCCAATAGTCAGAGTTTGTCATTTTGAGGTCCCTTTGGAGCGGAAAGTAGTATGTATTATCTGGTACTAGTGCCAGTTTTTTGTATGTTTTTAATTATAACCTGTTAATTTCTCTTGTTTAAACGCCAAATAACCGAATAAAATTAAACTATGCCCGTCACGACCAGTCACACCCACTTACGGTAACCTACATGGAGGGTCGATGGCGTGAAAAGTAGCCATAAAGTGCAGATTTTGCATGTATTTGAAGCGTAATAGCAACTTTTTAGTTGTTTTCAACGTTTTCAGGCGAAAGTAAGGTGTTTTGTTTTCAAATCTGAAAATTCAAAATTTTATAATGGGCTGCGAAGGGCAGTTTTCAAACTTGTCTACCTGAGGCCCCAGCAAATCTGCGCATAGTTTTGGCATCAGGGGCCTCTACTACTCCTAATACGTGCCATAGCGTTGAAAAACTACCGCTAACACACTTTTCGGGTGATTTATGGGGTGGGTTTTTTTCCCACATGGGTTTTTTTCCCCGGCAAGTTTTTGGCTTCCCGCCAAAAAATGGTAAGAGATAGCGAAATGAAACCGGTGCCAGCATTGAGAACAAGGTTAGGCCTACGACAGATTTCCGTGAAAACGTATAGTCTATAAGCTACATGACGAAATATGAAAACGCGGGTTATTTTCCCCGCCTGCTATACGTCCAAGGTAGGATAGTAGAAAAATTTGTGAGCCACCAATTTTGCTCCTGAGTCACCGATTGGTGCTTCGTGAGCGACCTTCAAAATATTCTGGGGGGAACGGACCTGTCTGGCTGGGCAGCGCGGTCGGGTTGGGTGGGGGGAGCAATCCCACCCCACGCCCATGTTTGCTGTCAATACAGTGTTGGGTGTGTTTTTAGGCAGACTTTGGACTTCCTCTGTCTGATCAGAACCAAAAGGCCACGGGACGATCAACTGTTTCTGATTCAGAGATTTGCCAGTTTCGCAAATACCTAACGATCGCTCGCCATGCCGAATATAACATCGAAGATAACATGCAGCAGGTGCGATTAAATCATAGATGAGTTTTATATTGTATGGTACGCAGCTCTGCAATTTTTGATCCGTGTGTTAATGGTTGATATGGTTTGTCCTCATTAGTTGAAAAAAATCGAAGCTTAAATGATCTTGTTCGCAGCCTTGTAGGTAATTGTGTCAGTCAATACCTAATTACTTTCGTTTATGATCGATACATGAGATCTGTGTCTTTTATCAATTGTCTCAGGGCAGTGATGAAAAATTTGCGCTTCCGCTACCACTTAAGCACTATTTGATCTATTTCAGGTGGTTCAGGCTGATTTCGTTGCCATGCGCCAGTCAGAGCGACAGATGACCGGAGAAAATCTGCACTCTCTGCTTTTGTTGGCCAGGTGAGGTGACTGCCAATGGCTAATACCAAGGATTTAAGTTACAAGAGTAGTCTTGAAAGTTTGAATGCAGTGTGCTACATATTCGAGTTCTGCCCGAGCCTGTAGCGGAGCCCGGCCTGCGTTTTCACGATTACGGCCGGCCCGGAGCCCGGGCCGTGCGTGACCCGCTGGGCCGTTGCGGTTCGCAAGCCCAGGGCCGTTTCGAGCTTCAGCAGCGTATGAGCAACGCCTGATTGATTTTTACAAGTGCGTAAGCACTTATACTACACTCATACGCGCACACTATGCATTTTCTCACTTGATGAAGTCTGTGCCGGGCTAGCCGGCGGGCCCCGGGCCCCACCCGGAAAATTTGCTAGTGGCAGAACTCTCATTGTTTTAATAATATCTCTAGTAAAATAGTTATGCTTGGCAGTAATTTTTTATAAATGTTTATTTTTTATAACTTTCAGACTGATTTCTTTGAGTGAGGGTCGCATCACGCTGTCGCCGGAGTCATGGCAACGAGCGAAATCCCTGGAATCAGAGCGCATCAGACGTGTGAATGAGTGCAAGGAAAAAATGCGTCAGCAACAGGAAAGCGTGCACCGAGCTAGAATGCGTTGAATTTTGTGAACAAGTTTTGACTGCACTTTTTGCCTTGTTGTTTTCCGATCATTATGATACTACAGTGATGATAAAAAGATAATATAAATCTGGGGATCGCCCTCCCCCCAGATTGGCCTTCCCCCACCTAAATTGCCAGTTTTTGTGAGAAACCTGCGGAATTTTCGGCCATTGAACGGAGGTAAAACTTCGCCTGATGCTGTGTTATTTTCTTAAAACTCATTCAGTATATTGACACTAATTTTTTGCGACCAGCTATATCAGTCGTCAACGGGCCTAGCAGATCTGCGACTTTTTTAAAATTCGCATTTTTAGCTTCAAATTCAGTCAAATTTAAAGCCGGCCTTGTTCTAGGTAACTTCATCTTTATACTCTTTTGTCTTGATCTTTTATCAGTGTTATTTGTCTTGTTAAATAACTTTTTTCGCCCTAAGTATTGTTGTTCGACTTTGTGATAGATAATACCTATTTTCGTGCTATGTTATCATGTAAAAAGCTCAGTAAAATCTTTACATCTTCGCTAATGACTTTGGTTAACACAATTTTGGCTGCCTCAATGCCCCATCGTGCAACCCAGTAATTTTTCCGTCACGAGTTGGCCAAACTTTTTCCCTGTCTGTCTTAAATTGTCTAGAAAAGCAGCTGTTGAGGAATTTTATTACTTCGGATCACGTGAAGTTTTCTGGTCACGTGGCACCGATTTGTAACATTTGAAGCGATGGTGCGCGGATATGCCAAAATATTGGAGTATGCGGCTTTAGTTTGTTTTTGTTTGTTTGCATTAGCGGGAATTTTCAGTGAAATTTAAGGCTCGATTCGCTGCAGTCGTATGTCCTTTCAGCTTGAAAAAGAAAAATTACGGAGTATTCGCGCCACAAAAAAATGTTATGCACTACTGGTGATGCATAAAGGCAGTCTTGGCAGTCAAAAGCCCAGTTCATACTCGTCCTTAGGGACTGTCCCTGTCCTTGTAAAAGATTGATTCATACTTCCGAAGTGTTCGTTCCCTGTCCCTAAGCTGCGATTGATTCATACTTGTCCCTAAGCAGCTTGGGGAATGTCCGTAAGCAGCCATAAGGACTGTCCCTCTGTCCCTAAGCAATGTTGATCAATGTTCTACTTTTTCCCTGTCCCTAAGCAACTCGGCCAATCAAAATACGGCAGTTACTACATGTGACACCGGGAACAGCCAATCACGGACGAACTCGACTACTAGTGAAAGAGTGTCTTGGGCAAATGTTGCGGTATTATTTCCATCGTTATTTTTGGGTTATTTAACACACTTGCGTGAAAAATAGTTTTCAATTTTTATACCAAGTTGAAATATACTATAAGTTCATAAAGATGTTCTAGTGCTCCAATTTCCATGTCTTCGAAGTCGAGTGGTTATGGTTTTTGCTTCTCAACCTATGGATCAGAGTTCGAATCACATATGCGAAATTTTGAATTTTCGTTTTTTTCAGCCTATAAATAGGGTTGATAACTTTTTCAAGGTACTTTGAACAAAACGCAGTTTATCCAATGACGTTTGAGCATTAGTTCATGTGAGAAAGACTATTCCTTTGTCCTCAAGGAGAATGAATCAATTACCTCTAAGGACAGGGACAAGGACATTCCCTATGGACCTTAGGGACATTTCTTAAGGACAGGGACAAAGCATGACGACACAGGGACAAGGTCACCTAGGGACAGGGACAAGGACAACACTTAAGGACAGGGACAACGCTTAGGGACGAGTATGAAGTATGAACCAGCCTTAAGGGCAACGTTCTAGAGCCTGTCTGTGTAATCCGTGTAGAATTTATCGTTAACTATGTTCCAAATTACTAATCCTACAGCTTGGATAGTGCATATAGGTAAGCATTTAAGCTTCATGACAACTTACTGTTGGACATTAGAAAAACCAAAAGTGGAGAAACAACCAGGGGCGTAGCCAGGGGGGGGGGGGGGGGAATTGGTGAATTCCCCCCCCCCCCCCCCGAAATTTTTTCCGAGTGAAATTTTACACAAGGGTCCCCCCTTTGCTTTTTATGGTCCGGCCGGAAAAAATTTCCGATACGTCTTCAATTGACCAAATTTGGCCTAAAAATCAAAAATTTCCCCAATTTTTTTTCTGAGGGCTGCCGCCCCCAGACCCCTGCAACTCTTTGGCTTAGTGTTCCTTGCTTTTATCTTGCATGGAAGCATGTGCGTATGTATGTAGTTGCTTTATGCGCTATGTAGTTGGTTAATATGTATGTATTGTATCGTTATAGATGTTTTATATTGTTACAAAAATGACATTCTCCAGTAAAGGTACAGTTTTCAATGTCAAAAAATTTCGAAAAATTAGAAAAGTGCTAGCTTCCCCTTACCGGCGCACCATTTTTGTAATGTTCGTTATTTTTAGCTGCAGATTTACGTTCGATGCTGCCGTGGTCGTAAATTAGCATTGTTTTTTGACCGAAAAATGCTCGATATGTGTCGCTTTTTGCATTAAAATAGCAATTAAGTACATTGTAACACCCTTCAAAAAAATCGAAAAGTCATTCCCCCCCGAAATTTTTTTCTGGCTACGCCACTGGAAACAACCCCTTTGGAACCCAGACAAAAACTAAAACCATAGCCTTGAATAAAGCCGCAGGTAAGCCTTTCACGAAACAATAAAGCCCCAGTATTGAATAAAGCCCCAGGTACGCGTTTCACGACACAATAAAACCCCAGGGGCTTTATTCAAGGTAATACGGTAACGGTATGTAAATTCCGATGGTCCCAATGCTGATATATTGGCATTTATGAATTACAATTGAGAATGAAAGTCTGAATTTTCCGTTGTAGCCAGTGGTCACTGACTCTCACTCGTAAGCGTGTGTATTCGAGTGAGGAGATATACATATAAATTATAGACAATCGCAACTTTTGATCCGCTGTACGCCAACTTTCGATTCGATCCGCTTGTTTGGTTGCCAAAGGCGAGATTAGCTAGAAAAATTCATCCTAAAAATATTACATAAATTGATAATCAGCCGCCGCGTAAAACTGGTTGCTTAATATGAATTTTATATTCAATTAAGTCTTGTATTCTGTTAAGCAAGCTTGTTCATTTTATAGGACTTTTATTCCAGTACCAACTTCCAAGTGTATATTATATTTCACTTTTTACAGAGTAGTTTTCTGCAAAAAAAATGAAACTCAGCTGCTAAAGGTTTGCATTTTGAACTTTTGAAGAGCAATGCATTTGCCTTATATTGCTGTATATTTTGCTTCGAATCGATTTCGCTTTGTTCGTTGAAGTTGCATATCTACATATATAAGGCTTCTACATTTTCGCGAGGTAGGCTTAACTTTTTGCGTGCGTCAAATTTTCGCAAAAATGTTTACTCGTATTATAGCGCAGTATATTTTGTTTCTGTTTTCCGCGTAATGTCTAGACGAATAAACTCGCTGTTTTCAATTTTCACCCTTGAAGTTTTGCCAAGTTTCATAGTAAACTCGTACGATTTGAGCTTAAGTCACAGTTAATAAGAAAAGGTGGTACCTGACACGACAAATATTTAATTTTGAGGCGTTTCTTGAAATACTTTGTGCAATACTTTAGGTGGTTTTTTCGAAAATGATGGAGTGTTTTTTGCCAAGCAAGATTACTAATGAATTGTTGCGCACCTCACCTCACCCCTCAATTTTGTGTTTTTTATTAGGTATATAGTTTTTTAGTTCTCTTAAAAAACGTGTCGTGTTTTTTGTCAAAAAACGCGCTTATGTTTTTATAAAAGTTTTCTGTATACCAATTCATTTTTTTGTTTCCCAGTAAAATGCCATTAAATTTATTGTGTTTTAAAATCCTTTTTAAATTTTAAATTCCGTTTGGTTCCGTTAAATTCTCTGGGCAAATGTCAAACTAACGACCCAGTAGCTTAGCTACAAGTTCAACCATCGACCACTGAGGAGAATGTTCGGCGCGATTCTGGCTAAAATCGGAGTGAAAACGGGGGGGGGGGCAAGAGTCTATCCTGCTCGTATCTTTTCTATATTTTCCTTCGAGGGGGGGTGCATGTTTTCTCTTCGCTGACGTCTCTCTGCGTTAATTTATTAAGACCGTCCAGAATTGTCGCAATTTCTTCCCAAACATTAAAATCAATCTACAGTATCAAAGATTCTATATAGTATATTCCCTAATTTCCCTAGCTAGACCCCTCATCGCCCTGGGCTATGGAATTATAATTTCGAGAGTCCCTTCCTGCTCATATATAGGGCTTGGATACTTTTCTGCATTCAAGTGTGCAAGTATTTTTCAGAATTCACTATAAAACTTTTTATTTTGACCATTAGAATTGCTGGTCTAGTAACCAACAGGTACCAACACCTAAAATAATAATGAAAAATATGTTTCCTGCTTATATATCGAGCATAAGAAAATTTTAATAGTTTTACTCCAATTTTTTTCAAATTTTATAGTTGGGAGTTGGTACATTATAGTTTATCTGGCATGCATATATATAGAGACTTTATTTGAAGAGGTAAAAAAATGACTGGCAGCTAACAAGCTCATAATTATGTATATAATATGTAAAATTGTTACGTAACGTACTATTGTTTTCTTTTTTGCATGGTAATTGTTAAATTACCAGCTTTATCGAATTAATAAATCTTTTTTTATTATCAGGATTAAAGCAGTTTTACACAACGGATTCTCAATTATATTTTCTCAGACCAACCAGTGCAACCTCGTACGAATTATTTCCGCCCGCTAATTATGCAACTTGCCAACAAATTTCTAACTCATTTGTCAGTAACAATTTGTGCCCTTATTGGAGAACAGATTTAATACGGATCAATCGGCTTATAAGTTAGTTTAATTGTGAAGTTCTACCGTATTGTATAAACTCTGAAAAGAAAAAAAAAGAAAGTTTATCATGAAAAGTCTCCTAAATCTGTGTCTTTCGTATGTCTGCGATAATTTCGACTTAGTCGGTAGTCGAACTGAAAACTTGCCTCCCGAGTGTCGCAGTTGGCTTTTAGACTGGCTGGTAGCTCACGATTTGATGCGAGAGCAAACGGTGCAGAGCACGATTTGTCGAGCCCAATATTTGGCAGGTCTGCGGAGTGTCAGTTTCTACATGTCAGACGAGATTACCGATTCTTTGCTCTCACTAATCGGTCGCGTGAACGCCAATCTCGGTCACATTAGCATCGTTCATTGTGCCAATGTGACCGACATTGGGGTTAGAGACCTGACGGGACCGCAGAAATCGCTGCAGCGGTTGGAACTTCGGGGTTTGGGGGATCTTTCTCGACACGGTTTGATGGATCTCTCGTCTTCTCTGCTGTCTAGCGTCGATTTAAGCGATTGCCCTTCGATTTGCAGTCGAGCTATTGCCGGTTTGATCGCGCTCAATCCCAACATTGAGCGGCTCAGTCTGAACGGGTGTGTGGGAATCAAGGACGTGGCGATATACGCAATCGGAGCGTGCCTAGGTCATTGTCTACGGGCCTTAGAAATGGACTTCTTACAACTATCAGAGCCTACGCTTGCCCTGAACTACCTTAGCGAACACTGCCCCAGATTACAACAACTTTCGCTGTGTAATTATTTCACCAAACTTTCCATCGCCGATAGCTTACAGTTCAGTTGCAGTATTCGGAGTCTGGAACTGCGAGAAATCGATCTCTATGGCAACTATTTAAGCATTTTGCCCGTACTGCCTGAAAATGTGAAATCTTTGCGACTCTCTTGCTGCGGATCGGAAAATGTCCGGTCGATGGCTCAAACTCTCAGCTCCCTGCCACATTTAAGCTCGCTAAAGCTAGCCATGCGATGCCTTGAGAATTCTCCCGAGGGCATTGCGGATGCAAATGCTTTTTTGAGTTTTTTGGTGCCGAAATTCGGATCGCAAATCACTGCCTTGCAAATTGCGATGCCGAAACTTGACGAAGAAACGCTGAAGCTCATTTTGGAAAATTGTGATCGACTGAAACTGATTTCGCTGCACGTTATATCGATTTCCTGCGTTCTGTTGGCTCAGCTTTTCCAAGTGAGTGATTTTCTAACTTTTCAATAGAAATTTCGGTACACCAACACTAGGTATTTAATTAATTGATGGTCTTTTCAGCACAATTTTGATGGATCATCTGTCATACCTAATTGTCTTTCAGGCCAAGTTGATCTAAGTTTATATATGTTCTTTATATTTTATTTGCTAAAATCACTTGAATTTGTCATAATTATTACCTTTAGCGAATGAGAAGAGTGTCACTGCTCCCATCATGAAATGGTTAGGTAGCCAGTCTGAGTAGTTTGTAAGTACCGGGAGCCAGTCATTTATGTTTAAATATTTGTTTTTTTTGGAATTTCTGATGTAAAGTGCGCCTAGATGTTCTGCTTTAGGATCCGCAACGATGCAAAAGTCTGCGCTCAGTGAAGCTTCATCAACTCCGGTTACCTCATAAAAGCCTAGTGACCATTGCCAAGGGATGTCCGTATTTGGAGGAACTACAAGCATCCTTCATGCCTTGTGTGGATGACCGGTGAGTTCATTGTGCAAAACCTGCAACTGAAGTCTCACCAGAAATTGCTGAACCCTGAGTCAAAATATGTGGCGTGATTTCGAAAGCTACATACATACTCGGTGCAGTCTTGAAAGCTAACTTGTTCATTTTGTAATGAAATCACATGTTTCGTTTTGTCTGAGGGTCCAGAATTTTTTGGAAAAATTTATGTATGTATATACTCCTAAATCTGTTTTCATTGAAGAAAACTTGGTTGAGTAATAGTTGCGAAAAAAATTCGGTTTTCAGAGCAATTTATGGGTTTATAAATCACGCCAACAGTTTTGGGGAAATTACTTTTTAGTCACTGTTGTCTTTTTGTAACTGTCACTTTTTCATCTTAGCTCAGTGACATATCTTAACAAACATATTATATCAGTTCAAGTAGACAAAGAACCAAGCTTACAACCCAGTTGGCTACATAGTTACATGCATACTTTAGAAATTTAAGGAGGTACAAATGGACGTGGGTCTTGTATCGTTCGTCTTTCAGTCAAAAATAGATCGATGCCACAAAAACAAACATTAAAATTATATACTCATCAAAGTATCGCACCAGTATGTCCATGTGTGCCTAAACCCTGAATCCACGTTTATAAAAGCTTACTAAGGTCAAATGTGCACAAGCTGGTTTTTATGAATTCAGTTTTGATGTCTTGAGTAAAGTTTTGCCAACCAAATTTTAATCTAATCCGTTTAATCCATTTTGGCAATCGGCCCTAAACTATTGAAATTTTCAGATTTCTCCGCCAAATCGCCTGGAACTGTCCCAAGCTGCGCTGTCTCAACGTCAACGGGTGTCAGTGGGTCACCGACAAAGGGGTCTGCGAAGTTGCACGCCACTGTCGTCTGCGGGAGATTCGACTTCGCGGCACGCAGGCCACCGATAAATGCGTCTACGCTCTGGCTCAGTGCTGCCCCGACCTAGAGTGGATTTCGCATGCAGACTTTAGTGGGAAACCGGTGTTCTCCTCAGAAGCCTTGGCTGTACTGAAAAGCTCCTGTGTGCAGCGGGTCATTTGCTAATCGATGAGATTTTGTTCTCCTTACAGCAAGGCTCTACACATATTATGAGTGTGCGTGTGCGTGTGTTGTTCAACAACACTGAAAAATCGGCTCAAGTTTAGATTTAATTTTAGGCTTAGGCTTAGACTTTGTTTTATAATTTTGAAATTTATATGTTTATGTGAGAGCCTTTCTGTAACGAAAGAAAACTACGTTTAAATTAGAATGAAATTTAGTGTATATTTTTTTGTTGATTCAGTTTATTTCATTTTGGGGACAGGATTCAAGTTTTTTTCTTTTTTTTTTGAGGTATTATCAAATCTGTGTATATGAGCACTCACAATTTTCAAAAAAATGAAATTGATATCGATATTATAAATATGCGACTACAAGAACGGCAATGCAACAGCTTCGAAGCATACATGTAACGGGGTCAGAATTTTGGGGGGCCTCTCCGGCCAAATTTTATGGACGCGACCCCCCTGATTGACCAAAAATACCCAAAATTTTGCAAAATTTTGTGAAAATTTCGTAAAAAAGTGCCTTTTTTTCTAAATTTTGCCCAAATTTTCGGGACCCTCCCCCCTCATCTCCTCGATTTTGGGGGGTCCCCACTACTGTTGTTTCGATACCATTTTGATACTTTTGATATATATGATACTTGGGTATTAATACTTTTGATACCGGTAGCAATATTAAGATACCGGTAGCAATATTAAAATTGGTATCTAAAGTATCATATTTAAATTATGGTATCATATTTAAATTATTTGGTATCATATTTATATCATATTTAAATTTTTCCGAGTATCGAATATCAAAAGTATCATATTTAAATTCAAGGTATTGTATTTATATCACATTTAAATTTTTTCCGAGTATCAAATATCAAAAGTATCATATTTAAATTCAAAGTATTGTATTTACATCATATTTAAATTTTTTCCAGGTATCAAATATCAAAAGTATCATATTTAAATTCGATATATATCATATTTAATGTCAAAATTTTGATTCCCACGCTTAAAAGCGGCACCTTTTGATGTTCGTGCAGGCTAAGAACGGCGGCATTCTTTGATTTCGCCTTTTACTCCGCCTCCTTATTTTGATTGGCTACTGCTTCGCTTCTTGATTTTAGAGGGCATTGCTAGTCGAGCTGTACTATAAAAACCAAAGGGGGCACCCATGTATAAAATGTAAGAAAATCAATCAATAGGTAGTACACTGGTAGTTCGTTTGGTTCTGTAGCATTTTGATACTTTTGATATAAATATGATATTTAGGTATTAATACTTTTAATACCGGTATCAATATTAAAATTGGTATCAAAAGTATCATAATTAAATGATGGTATCATATTTAAATTATTTGGTATCATATTTATATTTTTTCCAAGTATCAAATATCAAAAGTATCATATTTAAATTCAAAGTATTGTATTTATATCATATTTAAATTTTTTCCAAGTATCAAATATCAAAAGTATCATATTTAAATTCTTTGGTATCATATTTATATTATATTTAAATTATTTTGCGGTATCAAAACAATAGTAGTCCCCACCGCCTCATACATTTATGCTTCGAAGAGAGTCTTTGAAAGACCTGTTTACTGTAATTTAATTCTGTTCTGTGATTATGTGAATTCTTTACTTTTTCGACAGTACATTATACGTGTTTTATGCTTTATTTATGTATTTGATGTATTATTTTATATTGTACATGTTCCTATATTTTTCATTGTAGTAAAATACTTGATTCAATGAGCACAGTTGGTTTAGACACTGATGTAGGTAATGTATTGTAGAGTTTTTCATAAGAAAATTTCACAGACAATCCTTTTTTCGCTAGCGGGCCGGGTCTTGATAAAAAAGTGATAAACTTTACACAAACAGCCTGAACTTTTCAAAAATGCATATAAACAGCTTTAATTGAACTATATAACATTCGAAAAACCGCTAGCAATATACATATGTCTTAATAATATGGCGGTACAAATGGAAAAAGCCGAAGTCATGAATTAATAATCATTTGCGCTACTTTTTATTAGTTTTGGTTCGAGGGAAAATTTACTGGTAAACAAGTTACTTAATAAGAACTTACTGTTCGAACCTTTACTTTTAAGGTTATGGTTTTGTTTTCAGCTGTTATCAGGCACGTTTACTGTCTTACCGCTAAAAAGACACAACCTTTTTGCAGAAATCATGCTACAAAATATTTACGTTGCAGAACAGCAACTATACAATTTTTCTTCAAAAATAAGGTTGGTAGGTATATATACTAAAATTTAACAATTGAAGTTATTGTATCTAAAATATTTAGAATATAATTACAAACTACTGCTAAACAAATTCATTTTCAATAGAAATATATAATTATATGTATCTCCGCTCTCACGGGACACAAATTGGTGTGCTGTTTAAACCTGACTTTGTGCGTGGCGTACTGGCGTGTGGCCTTCTGAATTATGATTCTTAGGTAACTGAAAGCATCCCTAGCCGTGTGCCTGGCTGCCTGTTGAGTGTGAGACACGGAAACCAAACATGTCTTGGCACAGGGTTACTGCACTAAGACTACAAGGGTACTCACAATCATTGATCTGTGAGTTTATGTAGTAATTTTATTACAAGTAATCCCTCAGTATGCCTATCTTTGTTGTTGGACAATCCTAGTGTGCAGTGCACTGCTTCAGTGAGAATAGTAATAAAATAAGTTAAGTACAGCATTCGCATTGAGTTGTGTTGTCGCGGTGATATGTCAAATTTGACCCAGTGCACATCAATTGCTTTAGCACTTGTGCTTTGCCGGTTCATACTTCGTGCTTTGTGCTTTCATAATCGTGCTTCCAGTTCATATATACTTCGTGCTTTAGTGCTTTTGAAGTTCATACTTCGTGCTTTACCACAATAGTACCCTAGCACTTGGGCTTTCACGATACTTCGTGCTTCGTGCTTTAGTGCCTTAGCACACAAATGTGTCCTTTCGAGGTGCTTAGGACTTGTTTTGAAAAGATGGGCAATGTTCATGCTTTAAATGTGTGCTTTAGTGCTTAGCCAATCAAAATTAAGAAATGTTAATAAAATATCAAATCAAGAAATATCAAATTAAGAAATTTTTTTATAGAATTTATAGAAGTTTGAGCGGACAGATGTTTTATAACAATCAGTGTGTTTAATGCTATGTTTAAATTTTTGGTTTAGGTTTCTTTGTATTTAATGTATATATGCTTAGATTTTTTGTATTTTATAATAATGCAAGATTTTTTATACATTTTGTGTTTTTTTCATAAAACTCTAGTCATAACGGACTCAAAATTTTCGAGGTGGCCTTTCCGCCCAAGTTCGTGGGATCCTCCCCTCCGATCGACTAAAAAGACCTAACGTTTAGGAAAATTTTCAAAAAAGTGCCATTTTTCATTCAATTTCCCCAAATTTTTAGGGGTATTTTTTGGATAAATTATAATAATAAAAGTATTGCACAAAACATTAATAAAATATTTTCCAATCAGATAGGTAAAATAGAAACTCGTGACTTTGTGATTTGTACTTTTGTCCTTTCAAGTATGAACTGAATGTGCTTAGCACAAAAGCACTAAAATCAAAGCACTAAAGCACCAAACATCAACTCAAAAAGAAAAGCACTAAATTTTTATGTCAAAAAGCACAATGAAAAAAGCACTGAAGGACAAACAGAAAAGCAAAAAATTTTTGTTGTGAAATGTCCAAAAGCACAAAATATGAAATAAACCGGGACTTAGTGATAAAATATGTATGTAGCCACCTTCAGTAGTAGGTATACTCACTGTCACTGATTCCCAAAAGGAATCAGTGATTACATGTAACAGCACCAAAGTTTTGGGTTACACCTCCCCCTCTCTGGTGGGACCCACCTCCCCTGCATCAACTCATTTTTGACCCCCCTCCCTCAAAAAATGATGCAATTTTTACCTTTTCTGACCAAAAAACACCGATTTTGACAAGTTTTGGCAAAAAGTTTGGTATAAATTGCTTAAATTTCACGAAAAAATGGCAGTTTCATCAAATTTTTGCCAAAATTTTACTAACGCCGAGACCGTCTTCCCTCTTTTATCCTGGCGGACCCCCCCTCCCTCCCCCGAAACCGAATTTTGGGGGGTCTTCCCCCCCCCATCCCCCCAACTACATGTATGATGTGATGCTGATTTTGGGATCATAAGAAAAAGTTTTGGGCCGTTACGTTCTGGGCCCGGTTTCATAAACAATGAATTGCGATTCATTAGTAACACTGGTGCAACATCGAAAATTGAGTATAACTTGACCTTTACACAATATTTCTGCTGGAAATTTTTATGACAGATAGCCAATATGTTACACCACATGTGGTTCAAATCTCACAATAATCAAGTTATCCAGTGAAATCTATAGCTAACTTGAAGTCATTCATTAGTTGCAAACATTAGTGAATTTTGTAGAACCAATAATATTTACTAATATTTGGGACTAATGAATGACTTTGACTTAGCTAGACTTTTGTCTGCATCAAGCAAATGTAACAAAAGTTTACACACACATTATCTAACATATTGGCAATATGTCGTGAAAATTTCCAACAGAAGGATTAAGTTAACGCAAAGTTATAACTTATTTTCTAGCTTATATCAGTGTTACTAATGAATCGCAACTGATCTTTTATGAAACCGGGCCCTGTATGTAATTGTATGATTTATGACGCCTTTGATATAATGCACTTCATCGTTTTAGCAAATTAATGTTTTCTGACGAAATTTTAATGATTCCATTATTTTTCTTTTGTCTGACAAAAATTTTGCAAGTAATTAGTGAGGCAGGTGGAATTTTTAATAATGTAGATTTATTTAATTAGATATCATCGTCATCACCCACCGATAATTTATAAAACTCTATTTTGCACCATATAAAGTACCACATTTCGCCAATAATGTCTGCAAAATTCAAGTTGCTAGCTGGTTTCTATGAGGAAAAATTGACTTACAAAGATACTCACTCAAAATTACGAAAAATAGGGTAATATGGCTAACGTAGTAGGGTAATATGGCAAAAAGTGGGGTAATATGGCTAGTGCGCTTGTGGACTGTGAAACTTCAAAAAAGTCGCTGGTACATATGAATATTTCTCAACTAAAACAGCACACAAAGGTATTTTACTGCATCTTAGTTTTATAAAAAGCAAAGCACGGAACTTTTTTCAACATAAACAAGCATTATATTAACAAAAAACTTTGTTCAAACTGTCGAAATTTAAGGATAATTTTTTTGGGCCCTATTGAGCGAGGACCATCGACAGAACAAATAATGACTGTAGCCTAGAGTAGAGCAGCCAAATCTGAACTGAAATGGATGTTCAGTTGCCTGTTAGTTTCTCTTCAGTGTTAGAAACGTCGTGAAACTTCCGTAAGTCTGGGCACTAGTTTAAACAGAGTACATTTTTGCACTATAACTCAGAATTTTACGTAAAATTTAGATATGTAAATTTTATAACTTGAAATGGAGTCTAAAAATTATAAAAAGCGTTTTTTGTGAGATACGTTTTTTAAAATTCTGCCTCAATGTGCACCGCCCTTGATTCTTATGAGCACCAGGTGCCTTATTTTGCAACAAAAAATAAACGATGATTATACAGTATAATATTCTAGAGTTAGGCGCTATCGCGCCAACTCTCATTACAGCATCGTTTTCAATATGGTTTTTTTGCTGTCCAAATACTATCCAAGTTCGAAAAACTGCGAATGAAAAATTAAACTGAATTTGGTAACTTTAGGTAACACGCTTCAGGTACCACACTGCAGAGTTACTTGGTGCAGTTTAGGGCTGGGCGCGGTTACACGGTACGAACCGTGTACACGTATAAGCTTAGCCTGTACACGGTTAGGGGTCACTATCGCCTGGCGGCTACAGCGTGTACAGGTTAAGAAACAGTAACCACGGATAGTGTAACCGTTTACTCTACAGATCTAGAGATGTGTGGTTTGCATATCCCCTGGGTCATTCTAATGCTGATGCTGTCTAGTAAAGAATCCACATCTGCTTCTTGACAACGTTTAGCAACCGTGGAATCATGCTTAGCGTGTAATAGGTTACACGGATAATTAACTTGTACACGCGAATAATCGCTGTAGCCATTTGATACCGTGTACACGCGGTTAGTAGCTTTCGATTTTGTAACCGTGCCCAGCCCTAGTTTAGGACTCCTGATTGGAACATAAAATATGTACATAGAAAAATTATAAATTTGCAGTAAACAATTTAAATGATGTTGTCAAGTGCATAGTGATGTTGGAATGGCTTATATTTTACTAAGAAATTAATTAATAGGATATTTAATAGGATATAAACTATCCTAAGCAAAATGATAAATATAATAATCCAGATTTGAACATACCAATGAAAAGATCATGTTTAGTTTATTAACTTAATAGTACTCATTAATCAAAATTGGTTCGAATTTTAAAATATTTGCAAACTTTTAACCAATTTTAGTGAATCAACAAAGAAACTAACAGAAAACTTACCGATTTAATGTTAATTTAAACGTTAATTTTCAGCAGCATCGGTGGCTGAATTGGTTAGAGCGTGGTTTGCATATTCAATAGGTCCCCAGTTCGATTCTGGGCCGACGAAAATATTTTGCTGTTGCCAACTTTTTTATTTTCTTTATTTACAAAGATGGATCATCTTTGTAAACTCACGTGCTATTTGCAATCCCTTTTTAACCAATGAGATTGCTCAAAATCTATATAGATATGCAAATGAGTTCAAAACTGGGTATAAAAGGGGCGAGAAAAATCAGCAGTTCGTCAGTCTTGGCTGACCAGCAAGCCGTCTAATTTGGCGGCTTGCTCTTTTTGGCAGCTGCGGCCTTTTGGATAAAAGGTTTGCGGCTTAGCCTGATGTCCATCAGCTTCGGCTGTTGGACCAGTAGTCTAGGGTTGATGGTGGCTTTCAACCAAAATTTTGGTTGATAGCTACCAACAATCCGACAACCAGCAAGTTTCTCTGGTACTTTGCTGGAAACTGAGGCCTTCTATATGGAAGGCGTGCCGGCTACAGCTGACGGAGAGCTGTTATAGCGGCAGGTCACCAATGACAGTGGCACTTGATTAAGGGTGTATAGTTTTACCGATATTCAGTAGAATGTAAAATGATTTGAATAAAAAATAAGCCGCTTCTGAGCAGCAAAAATAATTTTTTTTAATCTCAAACTAGTCAACGCGCTGCTACTCAGAAACGGCTCAGCTTTATTGAAAAGATTTTTGGTCTATTCATCATGTTCATCAGTTATCGCAACAAGTCTATGCAAAGCCAAAAATTTAACGCCAGTGTAAACTGATTTCTAAACTAATATTAATAACCGTTGTTTTGCAGCCCAAAAGAGCAAAAAAACCTCCGTTACATTTTACTTACGAACAAATTAAGTGTGCTGATTATATCATGGGCAATACACTTGCTACGCTCAAGACACACCAGACACACTAGACTTGTAATAAATAATAATTAAACTAATAAATAAAAATTTTACCAACTTTTTACAAGAAATTGTAATTTTATAAAAAATTTGTAGTTGTCAGATGTCGCTGTAATGCCTATTTTACAAACCAATTTCCTCATTTTTACTGAACCGTTTTTAAAAATTCTTTCAATTTAAAAAAGCCGTGTCATGTGTCTTTATTGGGAACAACACACTGGTGCTGTCAAGGGCACGCTCACTTAGGTAAAATTTAGACCCTGGCTTGTAATGTGCACCAAATACTTGAGCTCGAAACTGCGTTTGCAATTCCTTATAGCTGAAGTGAAATTTCAAGTAATAGTACATTGTAGGTATGACTATGAGGATCAAATTTTAGGTGGTAAACAGTTGGCATCTCTACTATATATAATCTACTGTATATAATATTACTTATACAAAACATAACCATAAACTATATGGGATCAAGATATGATAGAAAAATACAACGTCTGAATCTGAAAAATATGACGTCTTTGAATATGAATCTTCGATGCCTTGGGGCTTGCGTCCACTGCAGGGCGCAAAATAGCCCTTGTTTGTACGGTTTTGAAGGGGGTACGCCCCTTGGTGCAAGACTACGTTGAGGTAGGGCACCCCCCTGAAATCAAGGCTATGTACGGTTTTGAGGGGGGCAACCTTCCCTTGATTTCAGGACACTAGAAAAGGCACCCTCCCTTTAGTTCAGAACTACATATGTGCGGTTGAGAAGGAGGGTACCTCCCTTAACCCCACAGTCCACACCCCCCACTGATGAAGCCCTAAAACATTAGCAGTTGTTATTGTACTTCGTTGATACGCTCCTACGTCGGATACTTCAGTACCCCATGTGCTAATTTAACAAAAAATATAATTATATTTTTTACAGGTGGGTTGTGCCCGTTAATTACAAAAAAAATAACTTAAAGATCTAGATCTACTAAAAACATATTTGTATGACTAAAATACTTCAACGTCACCCCTACAGTGTAAAATAACACAGTAGGTATGCCATATTATCCCACAAATCCATAATACCCCGCTTGCACTAGCCATATTACCCTATTCGTTGCCATATTACCCCACAAATATAAACTAGAAAATCACTAACCTAAATGCGGTTGCAAAGTTTTAAATTTTGTATCATTAGAAAGGCCATACAATAAGGATTACAATGATATAAAAATTTAGACAATATCTTAGCGTTAAAAGTTTATGCAGCTCCGAAAACCTTAGCAAAAATTTGCCAAGCCAAACTGCACATGAGGCCAAAACAAGACTACGCATAAACAAAAGACTCTTAGTTTTGTTAGATTAAATGTCACGTGACGAAATTCAGCCAGTAACTGCGTCACATGACCAGAGCTTAATTTAGAAAAAATGAGCGCTGTACATTCATTGGTTAAAATTATGCAACTGACCAAAGTTTGGTTAACCATATTGCCCCTGTTTGCCATATTACCCCGGTCTACCCTACTTATTTTAGTGGCATGACTTTGCGACTACTTGCTGTATACTCTTGATAGTCAAAATCTATTCTTTTCGTTAACGAAATCGCATGTTTCGTTTTCTCAAGTGGTGCAACTATTTTTTGTCACACTTTAGTTTTGTTTTCACTACCACCTAGTTTTTCAAAACTTGGTAAGCTACATAGGTAAAGTTGTTTCAACAGTTTGCGTAACTTTTGCATGCATAAGCGTAATGAATATTTAACCCTTTACGCATAGTCTTCATGAAAGCTGTTTCTTCGTGTCAGGTCGTTAAAAGTGATAGTATTTGTAACCAATACCTACCCATTTCGAG
>JASANF010013111.1:0-15669 GCA_030248245.1 Trissonchulus sp. WLG1_4 | reverse complement strand
ACTATCAAAATTATATACATAATTTTTTCTGGGGTGCCGCCCCAGACCCCGTAATAATGACATAATGTTTTCCTGTCGGCTAGGGAGAGGGATCGATTCCACATTTGGTGCTTGTCAATGCATGAATACACAAGTACATTAGGCTGCATTTAGTTGTGTAATAAACTGTCCGATCTGATGTTCCCATCTCTTTTGTTTTATTTTCTTGTCGTAAAAAATTTATGATACATCTCCAATTGACCAAATTTGGCCTAAAAATTGAAAAAAAATCTGTTTTTTCTGGCTGCCGCCCCCAGACCCCTGCAACTTAGTGGCTTACTTTTTCTTTGTTAATAACTTTAACCAAAGCCTCTGCATGACGTTCTGCTTTTGACGTGATTTGCATTTAATTTCCCGGGTCGAAAAATTCCTGATCATCTCCATTTGACCAAATTTGGCCGAAAAACTGAAAAATTCTCCAATTTAGCTATATTGTTAGCTTCTGGACCCTTTCCCCCTCCATTTCTGTAATTTCGGTGTTTGGAGGTCCCGTTTTACGTTCACTTAGCATTAGCATTTTGCATTCGATTATTCGAAAAATTACCATTGTTTTTTACCGAAAATGTGTCGTTTTTTGCGTTAAAATCGAACTTAAGTGGAAATTTTTTCCTGGCTACGCCACTGCCACTGCATACATGTATGCGATTTTTTTTCAGTATATAATGAAGTAGTTATAAACATATAAAGTAAAGCAAACATCTAGAGGAAGATGGATAATCAATCTTTATTAAACATTAGAAACTTTTTCATCATAAGGGTATCAATTTCGACCTAGCTCCGGCTCCGGCTCCGGCTCCGGCAAATTAATTTACCTCCGGCTCCGGCTCCGGCCGGAGCAAAAATCCTGCCTCCGTCCGTTCGCTAAATCCAAGGCTCAACTCTAAGCATTTTTTCAATGTCAAAAGAGTGTCAATAAGAAAAAGCGCATCTAACTGAAACAAAGCACAGATCACGATTACCCTAATTGCAATTATGCCGAAATTACTGAACACGTATGGGGGGGGGGAAGGCAGTATCCCCCCCCCCGAGTTCAACCGTTTCGGAAACCGTTTCACCCCCTACACCTGTCCGACTAACAAATCTAGGAACCTTTCTGTGAAGAAAATATCCTGAAATCAGACAAGTCTGAAACCCACAGCGAATATTGATGATTTACGTTTAAAAATTAAAACTGAAATATGTGCAACACCCCCCCCCCCCCCATAAATAGTTAGCACAGACCTCTGAAAAGTCCGGTTTTCAATAACCCTCAAAATTATACCCGCCCCGAATCAACCCTTACAATTATTAAACTTCGGTACGTTGCTATCATTTATACACTGATCTTAATACACTCTCGTAGTTAAAAGAACACGTTCACATACACTGAAACATTATTATACCGTTTGTCAAAAAACACTTTACACTTAATTACACACGGTTACACAGGAACTTATTGAAGACAGTGTGAAAAATTGTAACGGTAGGATATATACACGTTATAGCAAGCTTATAGTATGGCTAGAATCAACATCACAATACAGCAACCAAATCGAATAAATAAACAGCGCGGAAAACAAAACATAAAATAAACTACACAAATAATGTGAATTGACTAAAAATTAAAAAAAAACTTTTTTTACCAAACATGAAAAAATAACAAAGTAAATTTACTTTGTAAAAAGTAAATAACGACTGAGTGCAACTTTTAAATTTTAATTTAAATTTAAATTTTAAAATTTTTTTAATTTTAAATATTTTAATCAAATTTTAACTGTTTCTAAAAATAAAAAACACTATAGAAGAAACAAAAAATACAACGGAGAAGCAAAAAAACGCAAAAATTTGGAAACCTATTTGCCCTTGGAATGTAAGCATACTTCACGTTGAAATTAAACGCAAATATTATATCAATGCAGAAGCATAAATGCAAACATACCGTGTTAAAAATTAACTGCAGGGTTAAAAAACATCTCGTACTATAACAATAAATTATTGTCTCGTAACACGACTAACATATAGATATCGTATGCTCAAAAGTGCCAAAAACGTTTCAATTTCCACAAGGTTTTTTTTCTAAGCTACCAGTGTTGCAATCTCTACTACATTTCCAATTAACAAAAAATCTTTTTTATCGATTCTAGATGCATATCTATAGATCGATTGTGAACAAAAAAGTACACAGCTAAAAGTAGTTTTTTTATCAATTTCGCAACTAAAAATACTGTAGTATAATAATTGATCAATCCGCTAAGGATTATTCAGTCATTTTGAACAGAAACAAGCACAAAACATTTATAGCAATATTATTTGAGTCTTTGTGTAATACTGGCCAGGGCAACTGCGAAGGCTTGGATGGCCGTGAAAGGGCTCTGAAAATCCAACGTGTAGGCGCCGTTCTCGATACGACCAAACTGCATCACCTGAAATTTAAAAAAAAGCTACTTATAGATTCTAAAAAAACAGGAAACCACGGCAACAGGGAGTAGGGAGGTGTCACTTCAATTTTCAAGTTATTCTTGCACACCAACACAAAAGCGCGTTGGTAGGTCGAAACTTTAAACTGAGATTGGCTGAAAATGGTTAGACCCTGACACAAAATGAAACATGTGATTACATACTGGGACGAAGAAATTCAAGTCATGAAGAGTACATGCAACAGCCTGGTCATAACTATCCCGACCACTGTCCCACTGTCTTGTGAAGATACCTCTCACCTAGACAACTTTCAGCAAGATCGTCTAAATTAAACATTCAGTGGCAAGGATAACTTGGATATTTAAAGACTATATTATTAATACTCAAAAGTACCTATTATTCCCTTTCGATCTTAGTGTAGTTAGAAAGTTGCGATTGAGACTATATAAACCAAAGCTAACTTTTTGCGTTTTAGTCACTTTTTGCGCTTATTACCTTTTCAAAAACTACACTGAAACTACTAGACATCTGCTCCAATGCTTTCCCCAGTCGTACCTGTTTACCCTGGTACTCGATCTGAAAGTTTTTCGCCGACTCCTGTGTCACGCGACCGCCAAAGTCCAACTGATAGACCTGCGAGGCTTCATTCCAAAACGGAGCTTTATTCTGAAAGACTAGGATTTCAGGCTTGGCCGCAGCCCCGGTGCCCGGGCAGCTGCAGGGCTTGCCAGTTTTGCCAGACTGGCAGGTGCAGCTGCCCTGAGCCGCACGTCCGCTGCCGGACTTAGATCTCTCGTCGCCGTCATTGGACGAGTCTAGATGCAAGCCACCGCCGGGACTGGGCACAGAGCCTCGGCCGTACAGCGTCTGCCAAATGCTGCTTACCTGAAACAAAAAATGCAAAACTAAGACGAAATAGCTTTGTCAGACCATGCATGTCTGAATCAGACAGGTTTCATCTAAATGTAGATGTCTCGTCTCAAATCAGAATCAATAACTGTGACTTTGTTGTTTAAAATAAGTAGCAAACATTTGTTAATATAAATTACGGTCCAAGTTCAAATTAGACCCTATATGTGTTCGACTTGTAAACTTCGACTGTTTCGACAGCATGAATATGTACTTGCACAAAATACCAATGGTCGATTCAGTCATCGAACCCAAACCTACTCGTTCATTCAAATCCCGTCTAATCTCATCCAACAGCTCATTGCCGTGAATAATCTGATTCTCCAGCTGGTCGACGCGCAAGAATAGGTCTCTCAGTCGATTGTGAAAGTCCAGGTTGGTGACCGCATTATTGGTGGCTCGGCTTGGGCTGCCGCACATATTGCGTGCCGTGCGACTTTTCAGTCGATAGGGCGTCACCTTGGAACAGGCGGCGCTGTAGACACTGGTGGCGGGTCCACAGCCCAGCTGGCCGGCTGCCGCCCCGCTCAAATCATTGGGAGACTCACTGCCGCTGTTGCTGGGACCACTGCCCGCGCCCGGGTCCGGGACGGTGGGCCGCCAAGGCGTCAGCTCGCTGGCCAGGTTGTATAATCTAGAATCATTTATATACAAACATACATTAATATGTGTATATCAGGGACGGTCCCAGGGGGGGGCGGGGGGGGGGGGGGGGGGGGCGCCCCCCCCCCCCCCCCAAATTTTTTGTCTGAAATTTTTAAAGGGTCCCCCCTTTGTTTTTGTTGTCGGGCCGGAAGATTTTTTTTAGTGTCCCCTCCCTAATAAAATTGTCTAAATATAAAAAATTTTTCCTTTTTTTTCTTGGGGCTGCCGCCGCCAGACCCCTGCGACTCTTTGGCTTACTATTCCTTGTTATTGTCTTTCATATAGCTATGTATGTATATATAATATGTAACACGGCATTCTGCATTTGCATGTCTACACGAGTATATTATGCTGCATTTAGTGGTGTAGTACACTGTCTGATCTGATGTTCCCATCTTGTGTTTTATTCTCCTGTCAGAAAAAAATTCTGATACGTCTCCAGTTGACCGAATTCGGCCTAAAAATTGAAAAAATCTCCAATTTTTCCTGGGTGCACCACTGGCTTTTACTACAAACAGACTCAATTCATTGTCCTTGATATGGCTGCGGCTATAAAAAGATAGCGTAAAGCTGAAAAACGCTATTATTAAAAGTGAAAAAATTTCTTCAGACCTCTGCCCCCCCCGAAATCGAAGTCTGGGACCGCCAGTGGTGTATATATATTATATATAATATATATTATATATAATATATATATATATATATATATATATATATATATATATATATATATATATATATATATATATATATATATATATTGTACTCTCGTCTGGGGGGTTTGTCGGCTTTTGTTGTGATTTTTTTTGGGGATGTTGTCTGTGTGGGGGTGTTGTGGATTTTTGAAATTTAGGGGGGGCTTGTCCCGACGTTTCGGGGGCTTGAACCGACAAAAACGCAAAAATTTTCAATTTTCGCCTGAAAATAGGAAAATTGTCGCAAAAATCGCATGTTTTTAGCGGTTTTTCCACTTTTTGCTCATTTTTAAAGCATTTTACAGCGATCTGGGGTTAATTTTGAGTTTTCAGGCACCATTTTTCAACAGCCAAGGAGGAAGGCTTGTCCCGACGGGTGAAATCTGAGGGGGGCTTGTCCCGGGATTTCGAATCTGGGGGGGTTGCCCCCCACCAGACCCCCCCCCCATTGACATCTGTGGATATATATATATATATATATATATATATATATATATATATATATATATATATATATATATATATATATATATATATATATATATATATATATATATATATATATATATATATATAATATATATATATATAATATATATTAAAAATTTTGATCCCCTTACATATTGTATGACTGGTCATACTTGTCAGCAAGGATGTCCGTTTGTCAGTAAGCACAATTTGTACAAAACTGTTCTACATAACAACTCCGAATAGCCCGACTCCGTCAGCTAAATGTAACTTATATTCTTCTTTCTCTAATATAACATTAATATACGTATACAGCAATTCTTATAAGCACAAAGCTAGGCTGCTTCTCTGAATTTGTGCAACGCCTAAGGTTCAAGTGTTCGGCCGCAAAATATATACTGAAATGAGTACACCAATTATTACAGGCATTAAAAAAAGCATTCAATCTTAATCCCTTATTCTACTTAACTAACGAAAGTATCAACTATCGCCTACCAGTTGGGACGGTATACATATCTCACAAATGTTTAGCTTCGTATGTACGTTACTTTTACTTATATATAAACATAACATTATAGAATGATTTATTTCTGTAGACTGCTAATAATTGTTGTAAGTTGATAACTAACTACAACTTGAAAACGCTCGCATGTATTTTAAATGAAAAAACGTTTAAATTTAGGCCCAAATGGCGCTCAGCACCCCGCCCCCTCCCCCTCAGTCGACGGTTGGTGGGGGGGGGGGGCGGCGGGCGTGGGCGGGGGGGGGGTGGGGGGGGGGTGGGGGGGGGGTGGGGTGGGGTCGGGCCCCGCTGGGGGGGGGGGCTTTTTCGGGGGGGCCCGGGCGCTGTCTCCCTTGTTCTTTTTTGTCGCCCGCGCGGTGGGGGGGCGTGTTGGTCCAGCCTGTCAGTCGACGGTCAACATTTACCGCGGACCTTGCATGTCCCCCTAAAAATTGGCTAAATTCAAGACAAGCGCCCCTACCCCCAAACTGAGATCCCGTGTATATTATGTAATCGAATGCAATAAGTGGAGTGAACTAATCTCATTTTTAAAGAAGCTTTCGTTTCTAAAAAACCTTCGTTTCGTTCACCTTGTATTGTAGTGTGATACACCGTACTAACCGTAGCCACAAAGGTACACGAAAACCCGCGATAAAAAATAAAAAAGTTATACGTAAGTGTGTAGTCAAAATTGCAATTGTTTCGTGATAGCTATCAAGCATTAACCTATGTATTATAGCTGCCTCAGTCGCTTTATATATTTTCCAGTTTCCGCTCAAACACAGCTCTCAGCATACTATCAAAATAGTGGACTGTTTTTGACACAAGCACAGTGGCAATTAAGTAATTCTTTTCGAAAAGCATATGCTTCATTTCTATCAAAGCCTACCGCGTTAGCACACTCTGGACAAACAAAATAAAAAATTAAAACAATATTTTGCAACCTAACGCTTTATTCTTAAGCTTGAGCCTGACAAAAAATAGTGACGTTGAATGCTGAAATTGAACACTAAAAAGAGGAAATTTCAACAGCTGTTAATTTTAAAAAAAGTTTTTGCGTAATTGTGCACCGCTGGTCAACTATATAAACTTAGTTAACGTTTGAAGCGAACTAAGCGTTCTCTCAGCGGCTCCATACCCGGCCGCATATTTACATTCCCTACACGCGTTCGGCACTATGGCCAACCTGTGTATGTGTGTGTGTATGTGTGTGTAGTGTGTGTTTAGCATTTAGTTTTTCTAAAACGACTTTCAAGTGTTTTTTCATTGTAGCTGTCTCTCTCTTGTGTGGCTACTGGCTAGGCTTGGTGCTTTATAAAATTTTATACTACACTGAAAACCATACTCTTAATAAGCCTACTTGTCCAAAGCACAAAACACATGTACTCTTAATAGACCTACTTGTCCAAAACACAAAACACAGTACTCAATACACTTACTTTTGTCCAAACTACGATTCATGTACTCTTAATAGACCAGACCTACTTGTCCAAAACACAGGCCACATCTTTCAGCTGTTTGTTTCTGGTGCGGACAGGAGTACTCTGGGAATTGGTTGAGCAGCGAGCAAAGCAGCCAGCCCCGCCGCCGGCCGAGTCACGACTGCCTCTGGAAGCCAGGATAGGGGCTGGATTAGTGGTCGGATTAGGGGGCGGATTAGACGGATTAGTCTCTCCGTCTAGTAGCAGCGGGGACGCAGGTGAGCTATCAAGCACAGCCGTATTGGTCGATTGGTGTACCACCAGTGGTGGCTCGGAGTAGGTTGATCGATTAATGGTCACAGGAGACAGGGACAAACTCGGATCACTGGATTCAAAGTCCCCACCAGTTGAACTAGTGGTCATCGCTGATGGTTGCTGTTTTTGTCTGGCCAGTAACAGTTGACGCTCAGCATCGCTTCGTATCAATACTGTATCATCATCGTCTATATAGGCAAATTGTTCAATCTCTTCTGTCCATTTGGGCGTCGCAGGAGAGCTAGCCGATCCGCCGCCAACGATAAACGAGGGCGGCGAATCCAGCGGTACTTCTAGGCTTAGCGGATCGCTGACACTTAGATTATTGCTCTTGGGCTGTGAACCGGCTCGTTTGATGGCCAAAGCCGGTGTTGGTTTTGTCGTTGACGGTTTTGAAGCGTCCAGGCTAGCCTGCCGTCGGGTTTTCACTAGCGCAAGCGCCGCGGCCGCAGGGACACGACTGGAAGAGGGCACATCGATGCTCACCGGTGCACCGGTGACTCTACCCCGAGGCCGGCTGACCGGTTCCGAACTGGCACCGGTGCTTTTCCGGGCCCCTACGGTATTAGCAGCAGCAGCGGTGGTGATAGCAGGTCTATTTCGACCCCCAGTATTTCGTTTTCCTCGGCGATTTTTCGCCCCGCCGGTGTTGGTTGCCGGCGGCGTTTCACCGGTCAGAGGGGGCTGGTTAGAGCTCGTCTGCAGCTGTGCTGCAAAATCACGCATTCGCCTAATATGCCGATCAACTGCGGCTTTCAATTCGTCAAAATCCGCCGACACCTGTAGCATGATTCGTTCTTCGGCTTCCACAGCCAGGCCCACACTGGCCCGCTCCGCAGAGGAACCGGTACCGGTACCGGTGCCACCGGTATCGTTAGAAGTAGACGGTTCCGTGGGCAGCAAAACCGGTTCCGGTTCCGGGTGGTGTGGATCATTTTCACCGGTTTCAGCGTAGTGGGGCAGCCCTAGAAATAGTTCTGAGGGCAGGGGTGCCACCGGGGGTCCTTCGTCGGCCAGCCGGGATAGCAGATTGGCATCGGCCAAATCGTCGGCCGCATCAGTGTCCGGCGGCACCGGTATGTCTTCGGAGGCACCGGTTTCCCCACCGGCACCGGCTCCGTCACCATGTTTGTAACCGGCCAAATTGACTAGATGAACGGACATTTGTCGAGGCTGTAGGTGGAGAACGCTGGTTTTGTAGTGGACCTGAAAATAAAAAATTGGTTGAATCTTGTAACTCTAGATTTGAATAAATTTGTTAGGCTCGACTTAGTAACTAATACGAAGAGAAGACAAAAATATTAATTTGTCCAAATACTTCATGAAAACTTGCACAAAATACGTGAGTATTCTTTATGGTTCATTGAACAAGTCATGTACGCTATTCAAAATATCGCCAAAATATTCAGAATAAAAATTATCAATAAAAACTCCATCTAGTAAATCAAAAAACTTACTTGACCAAGATACGGCGGCAAGTCAGGGGCATTGAGGCCAAGCATTTTGAATCGAGTACACCACAGATTCGAAGTCACTTGCACAAGCTTTCGCTCCTGAAATAAGAAGTCCCAAATGGTTACCTTCCCAACACCTAAAGGAACAATTTTTTTTTGTATCCCTCCCTCCCCCCCTTTTGGCGCCCCTCCAAAAGGGACGGCATGATTAATTGATCCTGCTGTTACTAGAAAAGTTGTTCGAAATATCCGTAGAAAAATGGTTCGAAATATCCGTAATGAATTGCTCAAAATTACTACGAGTATATATCGAGCGCCGAGGCATTCAAAGATGTTCAAAGCAAAAGATGTTCAAATCAGAGATACATTTCGTAAATAAAAAAGCACAAGTGATTGCCAATTTTGCCAACGCCGGCCCGTGACTATACTCCATTCGTAGAAACCGTGTCATCCCTACTACAAAGTTTTTCGTCCCAAAACGATTAAATTCCCCCCCCCCCCCCTTTGACCCAAACAAATCCCCCTCCCAGGTTAGTTACCCAGTATGTACAACAGCACAGGGAAATTTAGCTGCTGCATTACGAAAGCAGATTTACTAATTAATTATATTCATATATTGGATCAGAAACTATATAAGATATAATATTTACTATAAAATTATATATATGTAAATTATTATTATAAGAGTATACCCGTTGTTTGGAGGAGAACTGAGCCTGAGCCCTGAGTACAATTTGTTGCAATTGTCGCTTGCTTCGTCGCCAGACCGAGTCCCGGGCGAATTCAGAGTACGAGCCAGTCCGGCCGCGTCTGAACGGCTCGTGCTGCTGCTTCGGACTCGACGCTCCGTGCGCCTCTGCAAATAAAAAGCATAACATCAATTATTACTGCAGCTAGTTGCGTCATGTTTTGCCAGCTGAACGGACATATGGTTGTAAGGCTCAATCGTCCGTATGTCCGTTCAGCCGTCACTAATAGTGTATAAGATCGGCATGTGGCGTGATTGTTGTGATTATTTCGTAATTTTGTCGGCTGAACGGACATATACGGCTGTAAGTATGAATCGACCCAAGACTGAATTGACTCTAGCTCACTTTCGAAAAAACAACACCCTCAGCAAGTGCGACTAGTTGTGTCATTTTTAGTCGTACTGTTGTCTTGCTGAACACAAACACCGCCGCACTCAGCTTAACTTCAGCACACAAAAAGTGCCAGTACTATTGTTAAACGGACATAAGGCCACCAGTATGAACCCTTTACCCTCTTAGCTAAAGCTCAACACAAAAAATGTCTGCCAGAAGTCTCATTCCTTTGTCACTGATCCACACATTGTCCAAGGCCTAACGCAGACCTACCACTGTCTGAGGCTGCACCGGTTTGCAGCTGGCTGCTGGTCATCTCCCCCACCCCCACCTCCCGACCCCCGGGCACCGTCCCACCAGCCTCCACACTGGGCGTCTTCGTGTCTGCAACAGTAAAAAAACAACAGCTGAAAAAGACTGCCATTTTTTTGCAAAAATGCCATAGAAAAACATGCTATGACCATAATTATGGTTATTTATAATTAAATTGCTTCATGAAACGATCTCAAGTCAGTGTCCTCTACGCTACTATTAAATTAATATTTATACACCTACTTAATATGTAATATACTAATATATTCATCCAGACTGATTATAACAAAAATCATAGGAATATGGCAGATACTGTTCTAAACAATACAGTAAAAAACCAAAGCAATCTCAGTCTAAATTTAATTCCTTATTCCTCTTATTATTTCTTTAATTAGTCGGTAGAGTTCATGTTCATGACTATACCTTCTAGCATTAGTATGGCTCATGGTTTTTTGTGTAAAATAGGGTGTATTTACACATCGGCCGCCTAATTTACACAGCAAAAAATAAAAATACACACTGATTTACACAGCCCCATTTCCCCCCAGATTCCCAAAAGCTGATGAAACGGCCAATTTTGGTTGTCAAAATTACAAAAATTCGCGAAGTGGCTGGCGATTGCTGCCTGTGACCTTTTTGTCCTAACAAAATTAAGTCTAACTTTTGACCCCAAAACAAAAAATCTTCAGTTTCAGCTCTTGAACGGCTTATGATTTTTTTATTTTAGCATTCGTTTTTATGCACTTGAAAGTTGACAGTGAAAAATCAGCCATGCTGAGCCCGTCTGTGCGATTTCTTGTCCTACTTCAAACTACTGTACAACTTTTACATCCGGATTTGAAAAAATGTCTAGGATCTGGCTGATAGAACAACTCTCTATCTGTGTAAACCATGCATGTACACGGGGTCTCGGCCTGGGGCTGGGGGTTAGGGCTTGTTTCAGATTTTTCGAAATTTTAGGGGGGCTTGCCCTGGCGTGTCGGTTAATATACTTGAACTGACAAAAACGCAAAAATCTTTAATTATCTCATATTTTTTATTTTCGTATGTAGTTCGAGTCTCAAAGTCGAAATATTACTTTTAACGTGAAAAAACAGTCAATTTTTACCTAAACAATGCTAAAATACACACTTTTAAAAATTTACACAACATACCCTTAATTTACACAGCAAACTTTTAATTTACACAACATTTACACAGCGCCGATTTTGAAAAAAACCCTGGTATGGCTACCAAAGTAGCATCCGTTGCAAACTTTTCGCTCCCCAACACCCCTATTACCTTCGTCGGGCCGATAGAGTCTAATCTCGAATTCTGGTCTAAATTTATTGATCTGTCGCCCCCGCAGCACTGGCACCAGGCCGCCCAGGTGTTCGATGCAGAGGGTGAAGGTGGCCGTCAGGTGTGTGGACAGCTGGGGCTCGGCTATGATGGTGCAGTACCAGTGGTAGGGGCTGGGCACACAGACGTGGTCCGCTAGAGATTCAAAGTCCGTGATATGGCACTGAAACCACGGAAACGGAAATGTTGATAGTCGCAAGCTTATTACCAAAGGTGAACGAACGATTGGTAAATGGTAACCAGAAAAAAAAGTTTTGAAAAAGGCCCTGGGCCTTAATGAAAATAGTCACGAATTTACTACCAAAGGTGAACAAACGATCAATAACTAGAAGGAAAACGTTTAAAAAAGCTATAGACATCGATCAAGACTTTTTAGTATCCGTTACTTTATCAAGATTATCGGTTACTTTATCAAGATTTTACGTATAACATCTGACCTTAACAAACTTCAGCGAGTCACAACAAATTGTCCTTAGTTTTCATTGAAAAGAAACACAATTTCTAATCCGCAATAATTTATCTTCTATACATAAACAAACAAACAAATGAACAGACAAACAAAAAAACATGACCAAATACGAGCCAGGCTTCACCTGAACGGTATGCTGGTTTTGGTCTTCGACCATTCGTTTTTCCAGGCGCGACAGGGGCAGTCGGGCCACGGACTTGGGCTCGGGCAAGGCGTGCCAAATTTTGTAGGCAGAGAGAAGGCAAAGGTTTGGTACTTCGGTGTAGACGTGGCCAACGTAGAGCTCATTCTGCACGGCCACGAACAGACGCGTTTCGTTGTAGCCCCAGGCAACGGCGGACACTGCTTTCTGTAACATCATCGCACACCAGATTGGTCACCTTTCAAAACTTAAACTCAATCATTGTGCTGTGAGAGTGGAGTACAATAGACCCGTTGCCGTTAGGTAGTTTAAGGGATTACTGTCAACATCAGAGATGCACGGAAGAAATCGGCGAGGGAGGCGGTCTTGCTTTGTTTGAGTTCCGGCGATAACCAGAAAAATGTTGCTCTTTTTGCGACATCATGTTGGCTGCATGTGCAGCCGGTAAATTTTTGCGATTTTTCGATTTTTTACTCAATTTTGGTACATTTTTTGGCAATCAGAAGTGGGCCGGGTGGTTGAGAGGGGGGCCTGTGCCTGACGGCGGGGGGGGGAGGTGGGCGGGTAAGCACCTCCCACTCCCTCCCCCATGCCATCCATGGGCATCTATGGTCAATATCAGAATGACCCAGAGTGAACTCGACCCACCTATCACTGCATTTGCAGACCAGTGCTCTTAGGCTCGATTCATACTTACAGCCGTATGTCCGTTTTGCCGACAAAATGACGAAATAATGACGTCACTGGCGCTGGTTGATCCACTGCACTAGGCTACTAGTGACGTCATTCTGCCGGCTGAGCGGACATACGGACGAAAGTATGAATCAAGCCTAAACCATTACTATCCTACTTCACAGTGCCAGGCCAGCACAAAAATATGATAACTCTAGGGTACGGTTTCAAACATAACGAATAGCGATCTAATGGTAGCAATGATGTACCATACAGAATACGCTATAACTCTGCGATTATGCAACAGTTCTGCAACTGTTCTCCGTTGTGTAACAATTTTTCAGCATGCTGCCAAGTGCCAACAATATTACAAAATGTGTGATTAAAAACTGATAGCCTTTTTTTATCTAATCTAGCAGCTAGCTGACTAAGTTGCATAATAATGACATTTTTCAAGAATTCAAAACCATGCTGTGAAAAAAATTGTCCTTGACAACTAGAACTGCCACTTTTCACCTAATATACAGTAACAAATCCAAACTAATAGAAATATTTTGATGCAGCTAACTGCAAAATGTATTTTTTGCTGACCTGCGTTCCCCCGGGCAAGGGCGACTTCAGCAGTTGCAAGCCGTTGTGTGAGAAAACGAGCAGTTCGTTGCCGGGACTGGGGGCCTCCTCCCCCCTGCTGCCGATCACAGCCAAAAACTGACCACCCTGAGACCACTGAGCACGAATCACTGAAAAGTCAAACAAAATATAGATAAAGGTAAAGGTGAAGGTAACCTGGGGCATAGATAACTATCCTTTGGCGTGTCCGCCGTCGGGTGCGCTGCTCATCTCCGTTACAAAGCCCTGCAGCGTCAGGGGTGCCACTTCGAGAGTGACTACATCTGTGGAGGGGGAGGGCAGAAACAAACTATAGTAGTAACTATATCAGAACATAAAACAGTATAACAATTAATTAAGTATACATACTCGTTCTCGCATATCATATCATACATAACCATAACCTTACAAGTTACAACCCCTAAAACTTGATAGAGAAACGTAGCATAACAACTTATTGTCTTACAGGCGACTTTTCGTAAACCAAACCTTAAAAACTATGCCAGACTTCTTATAAAGCTCCAGACGTATCAAACATGTACAAACAAACCTGCCGCATAAAATTTGTAATTATAGGATTACAGTTTTTTCGTTTCTTATTTTGTTCAATATATCCCAAAGCATGACACTATTTTACTAGTTCTTTACAAATTCAATGTTACGATATGATAAGGAAACAAAACTACATAAAGCATTTCCGAAGCTTAACGGTGATCTTTTAAAACATGTCTTACAACAATAAATACATGTGCACTTAGTGTATACCTTTTAATTTCGTGTCCACAATAGTGGGATCTACATCATCACAGCTTCGCATAAAGTAGATTTGGCCATTGCGCAAGACAACACACAGAGTCGAGTCGTTGCCTTAAAATAAAAAAAAACACCTTAATTGCTATTTCATTCAATAAAATCACTTCTTAATATCGCATCCTTATGAACAAGTTAGTGACGGTCTGTTAATATTATATAATAGATTATTTGTAATATTTGCCTTCAATACCTTAATTTACCCTTAGTAAAAGTATTACATCTAATCTGATAAGAGGCTAGAATAACTAGAACTGACTGCAGGACACGAACTAGAAATGGCTATCAATATATATAATATATATCATGGTTAATCACATTTCCTAGTTCTGGGAATTCTTCAAATTCTTTTGTAGTGAAATTAAAACCCTATATAAGTTACCAATAGCTAAAGTAGTGTACCATACTACCATGTATATATACAATATGGCATGTATATATATGTTCCTTTTTAGCCAATTCATGAAAAATTTTCGTCCATGAAACGCACTGTTAATGAAAACGCAACCCCGCAGGGATCATTATTACCCATAGAACTATGAGCTATTAAATTCGAAAAAGCGGCTTTTATCACGGCATAAGCATGCTGACATGCGTACACACACCCTGACGTAATCATGCGATAAAGTGTGTCAATTTTCGTTTGTAATCTGATGTTTGTTTAATATACATAATTATTGCATGTTGTCATCTACATGTATATATTTGTCTACTGTACATACATATTACAAACACATTCGTACATATATGTATACACATATTATGCTGCATAACAAAACAGCGAAATATAAATGTTATATGACCAACAGAAATTGACGTTAGTGATTTTGTAAACTACACAAGAGTATTTTTCTCTTAATTACACAACTTTTTGTCGACTCAATTAAAAAAAGTGCTATAGTGTAAATTTTAAATAACTCAAGACATCGACTAATAATTCGTACGAAACTAGGCGCAGCAAATGTTTGTAGCACCCCTCGCTTGTGCATAAAATTTTGTTAGTCGATCTTAAGAATGAGATTAAGAATGAGATGAGTTATCACGCAAACAAATTTTAATCTAATGCGTTTAATCCATTTTAGTAATTGGCCCTAAGAATTCTTAAAAAGACATATATGTACTAACTACTTACAATATGAACATTCAACATGACCATCATAAAATTAAAAACTATCAAGTTAGCTACAAGTCTGCATACGTAGTACTTAGTACACACATTATATTATACACATATGTATTGACAAGTAGGTCACCTTGATACATACATTAATTAGTAATTCATTTTGTATTTTTTGCTATTAAACACAGTGTCAAGGTATGACAATGAAGAAATACACGAGTGATAAATTATTGTTTGGTACAGCTATCAAAGCTAAGACGGCAAAGC
>JASANF010013109.1:0-16737 GCA_030248245.1 Trissonchulus sp. WLG1_4 | reverse complement strand
ACGAACACGAAGAACAAAAAAGTATATAGGTTAGAAAAAACTCGACATATTATAAACAAACAAAAAATAGTAATCCGACTGACGGAGTTAAGAAGTTCCGAATACACTTGGTTTAGTTTAGAAGTTCCGAACACAAACATGGCTCAGAGACAAGAGCAATATTTGGTCAGCTATCGTGAAACACTGATTGAAACGTTTCGTCTAAAGTTACCGTACACACTGGACTTGACCCGAATTTCCATCATGCTAAAAATTCTCATTTTATCGGATAGTTAAGTTGGAACTGTTTAGGGATATTACGGTGGGGACAAGGATAAGGACAAATGAACCAAGATTTAGTGTCACTAAAAATTTTGCATAACTTTGCCAGATAGAAAAGTCCTACAAATTAGCAGTTCAGTTCCGTAATAAAAGTTATATAGATACGTAATACCAAGAGTACATAATAGGAAGAGTATGACACTCATCCTATTATGCCTACGGGCGTGCGTCCAATCCGCAGCGCGAAATAGCCCGTTTATGTACGGTTTTGAGGGGGGGGGTACCCCCCCCCCTCAATTGAAGACCCCGTACTCAACTGAGGGGGGGGGTACCCCCCCCCCTCAACTCAGTACCCCGTCTTCATTTTATGGGAGGGGGTACCCCCCCCTCATTTCAAGACACTGACAAAGTCTTTGCGCTACCCCCCCCCCCCTCAGTTCAGTACCCTGTCTTCAGTTGAGGGGGGGTACCCCCCCTCAGTTCAGCACATCAACAAAAGTCCTTGTCAGTGTCTTGAAATGAGGGGGGTACCCCCCCCTCAAAACCGTACATAAACGGGCTATTTCGCGCTGCGCATTGGACGCACGCCCGTAGGCATAATAGGAAGAGTGTCATACACTTCCTATTATGTACTCTTGGTAATACGTATATATATAGATTATATTAAAACTCGCGGACGAAAAATATTCACGTGAAACAAAGCATTATTTCTCGAGGATTCCTAATCACCTAAAAACAAATCGAACCAACGGTAAAAAAATCCATTTTTAATTGCGACATTGAAAGAAAACCAGTGCCAAGGTCTTACTGAGCACATCAACACACAATAATAAATAAATATCACAGATCAATAGAATGCCAGGAGCTATGATAGTTTGACGGCTTCAAAACCGCTAGAATTGGTTCTAGGTTTGTTCTGATGAGCACTCAATCGTTCCCTGTGCTGTTGCCGCCTTAGTTCTCGTTCCCTAGCACGCGTAGCCTTTAAAAGTTCATCCACATTTGCATCAACATCGTCAATATTCCACGCATCTGGGATAGAGTCGGGTTCAAGATCTTCAATTTCCCCAAGCTCAGGGCTAACCTCCTGAAACAGAGTTCGGAATAAACAAGTGAATTCCTGTTGCTCCTTATTCGGACTTCTGAGAAGTCTTGGGGCCTTATTATAAATTTAAATATTAACTGGATTAGATTAGACTGACTTCATAACTGAAAAGAGTTTGCTTAAATTCACAAAATTTTGCATAAAAAATGCAAGTGATACGGTTTAGTCGTTCTACAGTTTTATATAAGTTTATGTCTTCTGTTGAGGTACAGAAGCTAATCTAGTTAATCTAATATCCAGTTCAAAATTTGTGTCTTTCATGTGCTCTTGAACAAGCATTACAGTCTCAAAGTCAAAACTGTTGAATAAAATTTTGCAATAAAAATTTTGTGTACACGCAACGAAACTAAAATTTTACACATTCACAAAAAAACAAATAAAGCAAACAGTAATTTTTACAAAAACTTTTCATTAGTGACCTAATATGCAATAAATACTCTACGCCCTACGGTATGCATTATGCTGCAATACCATTTTTTTTAGCTAAAATGCTGCAAAACTTACAGGAACAAACACTTGGCCGCCTTGCACAGCAAATCTGTTGCCCACATTGCTGCTAGAGTTAAGAGAATCTGAGGACTTCTTTATCAGGACCTGAAACACCAAAAAAACAAAAAACGTGAAATCTTTTTCGCTGAGAATTTTGTGTAACCACGCAGCTAGAAATTCATCGGCCAACCTACGCAGGCTGATAGCGCGACACGTTAAAACTAAAAAAATGGCAGTTTCGGACTCGGTTTCGATAAAGGGCTGAGACTACGCAGGTTTCGACTCGGTCTGCGCTGAATTATCTATCAGCTTACGTAAAATCTACATAAGACATGGAGACTCTTAAAGTAATGAGCATACGTGGGCACGTTGAAAGTTAAAAAATAAAAAACCTTTTGTTGTCGTATAGCCTTTGGCGCCATATCTTGGAAATAATCAGGCTCAGGTCTCGAATTGGTTTCGGAATGCTTGCGAATGATTTGCTCACGCTGCTGGTAGAATTTTTCAATCGGAGACTGCTGCTCTTCCCACGTGTTCCAATCGACTGTTTTTCGCTAAAAATCAAAACATGTATATACATGTCTATACGTACCAGCGTATACGTAGTGGCGTAAATCAATGGCAAATGATTGATAGATCTTTAGATGGCCTCTTAAAGTTCTGGTGGTGTAAGCTACCCGATGAGGAGTCTTCGAACGAGCTCGTTTTTGTGTAATTTGCCTTGAGTTTCGGGAGCCAACTGTTTTGCTTCGTCCACTGATGCATGCTTGGTGACCGTGAGCCGTCTCCGAAATTCCTAGAGGGGGTGGGTTAAACACGTGTCTGTTGGGGGGGGGGGCGCAGTTGCTTTCAAAAGGATGAAGCACCTGTCTGGGGAACCCTCCATAACTCCTATTGCCCATGTATGGCCAAGACTCGAGGGAGGTGAGGGTAAAAGTGCAGGACCGCAAAATCTAGTCAACAAGCAGTAGTTTCATGCAAACTTTTTTAGCAATTTTCTGCTGTCGAAAGTCAGTACTTACACAAAGTTTGACCCTGCCGCGCAAAAATTTTAGGATAAATATAATAATTTTAAAACATTAATAGGTATTTACACTACTTGGTCTTTTGAAGTTGAAATTTTGTAAAATTTCACAACGTAGATGTAAGGACAAAACAGTAAAACCGTTTTCATTTATTTATTTAACTTAAAGTTAAGGTAAATGTCATTGCTTCAATTTACGTAAAAGTTACTGTTAAAGTAAGGCTCAGACGTCAATGCAAGTTAAAGTATGTAATCCGAACAGCAATGACTTTTATGTAACTATTTTTAAATAACTTTAGTTCAAAGTTAAAAGGTTGTTAAAAGGTTAAGGTTGTTTTAATGCAAGTTACAATTTTAGTTAAAGAAAGACCCTTATCGTTTTTTGCGCAGTTAAAGTTAAAGTGAAACCCCTTACTTTTTGATTGCAATTAAAGTCTAAGTTTAACTTTCTTGCACTAGTAGATATTATGCAGGTATCATTATTCAATGGTGATGACAACATGAATCTAAACTAATTCATAAAAATTGATTTCAATTCAGGTAATATTTCATATAAATGGAAAGTCATCATGCTCCACTTTTCACTGACAAAAAATTGACAATGTGAAGTCAATCTTGGTTTAGAATTAAGATTAAACAATCTCAGTCTTTTGTGAAAAAATGACAAAGGTGCAAACACAAATGTGCAGCTAAGGAAATCTGGAGTAGCCGTCGGCAGCCGAAAATTTTACCCATTTAGTTGTAAATTTGATGACAGCGGATCGGGGTGGCTAGGATGTAGGGAGCTATTAATAGGGTTCATTTCCGGGAAACATTGCACATCAGGCACATCCTATTGTCTTCTGACATTATGTTGTTATGGCATAAGCTGTGCCGACTGCTGAGAACGTGCGACTGGACTGCCAAGCCGGCAGAGACAGACAGGCAGACAAAACTTTCAAATTTTATACCGAACCAGACCCGACTGCGAACTCCACCCTAAAAATCCTTCAGCAGTAGGCCTAACTAGGTACATTTTATTATGAAATACAGCGTTGTTTCCAAGGGTGCCCGACAAAATATAGTGTGAGAAAAGTTTTTAGCTTTGTCAATTGAATTATAAAATTTTCAAAATGTATGAACGAGAATTGAAAGTGATTAAATAAGGTTTTATTGAAAAACATTTTTTTACAAAAATTTTAATAAATTTTTTAAATAGTCTTCAAGCCCCCTATTTAAAGAAAGCTGCTTTTCGGCATGTATGTAGTGACAGGCTTTGTCAAAATAAAAAGTTGAATTTATGAATTTAAATTCAGATATAGAGGGGGCCACAATATAAAACCATAAAGGTTATCAAATTAATATGTCAAATTAAAGTGTATATATTCGAAAAATTTTAAACAAACTTTAATCAAGTTATTTTCATAACATTTTATTTGAAAAAAATAACTTCAACAGTCATTATGTACTTATAAGAGACTTTTAAAACAAAACCCCCGACATGCAAATTTTATAACACGCAAATCATGCAAGCTGCCTTTTGCCAAGCTTTTGGCAAAAAGCAGTATAAAGACCTGCCGCCGCTGAGGCGGCGGCAGGAAAAAGGCTTAGGAGGAATTAACCAAATTCGAGTTTTCCCCATGTTTTCTGAATCCTTGGTAAAAACAACAAATGTACAATATACGAATAATTCCCAGATGGGCTAGATGTAACACTAACCAGCAGTAGCATAAAAAAATTCTTGTCGTATTTTCCAGTCGTTTTTTCCGGTCCAACCCTAATACATATATACGTAAGTACATAATTTTGTACCTGATCTGAATCCCCTCGTACAACTAAAGCTTCCGTCTCTCCCATCACAAAGGGCAGTTCTGATTTCCTACGACCCAAACAGCACATCAAGCGTCTGCAGGAGGACAGCAGTGACTGCAGCAATCGACACAGCTGTTTTGTCAACAAATATAGGATACTACTCATGCTGGTCGCCTAAACAACAGAAAAACCAAGGTTTTTTCAAAAATTAACCACATTAGATTAACTAAAAACTTCAGTAACTTAACAATTTTTTAGGTCAACTTCAGTAACATTCATAACGTAAGATTGACGGAAATGCAAAAAACGTTGTAGGTAAGACAACTAAACCCTGCCATCTACATTTACTTTTCTACATTTCAAAATTTTACAAATGTACGGTAGTCCTATATTGGGTTATGAAGTTAACATAGTTACCACAGCCCGATTCACTCCAGTCATTGCTAATTTGATCATACACTCTGAATTTCAGGAACAAAACAAAGCCAATATCACAATTTTGGTCTAAATCATGAAAGGTCTAATTTTGCTGCAAGTTCAAAAATTGCTACGAAAACGTGCTTCCAAAAATTATCATTGAAATAGTTTACCACCATTAATATCTTGCATACTTAGTGGCTTGAGCCGCCGCGTAAAATTTTAGCCATGCTGAGTAAAATTGGCACATTGAAAAAGCTAAAATATATACATGTTTTGAAAAAACGCAATTTTCACAATATTTTTCAAATCCTATCGATTTGTTTAAAACACAATTTTGCAACGGCTCAGATAGAATAAACAATTTCAGCTTGTTTGTTAATTCACAATATAACTGCATCACACTAAATAAAACAGTGAAAAATTTAATTATGATGGTAAAAGCGAAAAGCATTTTTCTGCAAGTGTCGTTAAGTTGACGTAAATGCTGAATGCATAAAATTAGTCTATTAAAGGTCGCGTTAGCATTAGGTGTTGCTTCTTAAGCCCGGTTCATACTTGTCCTTAAGGACGCAGAGACAGGGAAAAGGACAAAATTTGGTCAGCTGCTGCGAAGCATCGACACAAGCGGTCTGGCTAATTTTGCGCATATGATCTACAATTGACTCTAACTTTATCCCTGCGAAAAGTTGGCTTATTTGTCCAGACAGTTGTCTCAGGATCGCTTGAGGACAAAACGATAGGGACAAGGACAAGGACGAGTATGAACCGGGCTTTACGTGAACGCTCAGGGCTGCCTGTTAAGGTGGTAATTGCGTTTTCGAGGTTTCTGTGATTTCTATGTAAACTTTGCGCCACTAGAACTCAAGTTATACGTGAGGCCTAAGCATGAATTTTTGGACAGTACTGTAAAGGTCAAAAGCCCCAAGCATGTCTCTCACTTTTTGAGAGTGAGTGAGTGAGTGAGTTTTTGAGACTTCACTCACAAATTTCACCTGTTGACATTTTTAGAGGGCTTAAATTACAAGAAAATATGTTAACTTTTCGGTGCGTTTGCTTTTAAGCTATTTTCTCAGTAAATTGACTAGTTATTAAAAAAGTGCGGGAGATGCCTGGGGATTTCAAACATGTCAAGAACCTTACCAACTTTCAGCCGCACCCGCAACAGGTAATCGTATGATTCACAGCTGTGGCGCAAACTTTTAGTAAGAAATTATAAAATTTTGGAAAGCACCTTCTTTTAGCCGCTTGTGCCGGAAACAAAATAAAAGGTCAAGCTCCAGTGCATGGCATACGTTTAGGTAAGATAATGTTCTACTTAATGCAAAAGACCGCTTTTGATTTGAGTTTGTAAACGCTGAGCTATAGCTTACGAAAAAAACACCGAAAAACGCAATTACCCCCTTAAGGGGGTAATGTCGTTTTCGTGGTTTTTGTCATTTCAGTGTAATTTTTGCGCCCACAGAACTCAAGCTAAAAACGGACTACGGCTTCGAAACTTTAACCACATTATCTATAGGAAAATATCCCCACCCGTTTTTTTCCTTTTCTAAAAATAGTTTGTAGAGTCGGTGTTATGGGCTTTTGAAAATTTTAGAGAAAAGTCAAATTACGTGATTTTTGCACGCAAATGTCATTTTCTCAACGTAGAAACGACGTATCAACTATATCAAAAAAACGGGTAAGGATATTATGTCAGTGCATAACTACAAAAAGTTCAGTAGTTGTTGGCTGATCTTGAGTTTCATAACTGTGGCGCAAAAATTAGTCAAAAAAACCGCTGATGGGGTGTATTCAAATGATAGCAGCAGTAAAATTGCAAAAGATAATCTGCTTTTAAATATAGTTTTTTTAAAGCTATAAGGTGTAAAAAAATGTAAAAAATACTGCTCTAGTTTTTGTTAAGTGCAGTTATGGCAGTTTAGAAAAACACCTAAAAACGCAATTACCCCCTTAAGTGAAGATATTAGGTTCTCCGATTCGCTTCAAATTTGCACCCAATGTAGCCCCAGGGAAGGCGCATCGCAGATGTAACAAACTGGAACCAATGCTTTTGCCACTTTTGTACGATGGGCACCCAAAAATTCAATTTTACGTGTAAATCACAGGCGCAAAAAATGTTTTTTGTGGTCACAATTACTCGAAATTTTTGTCAATACTGACGAAGCTGATTTTTACATGATTCGATAGCCTAATGTCATATCTCAACTTCTATAATCCATTTTTTAAATTTTTGGCCATGGCCTGAGCAGTGACGTCAAACCTATCACTCAATTCTGGCGCCCTCAAAAAACGCTGTTTTTTGAAATTTTGCCTTTCATTTCTTGTTTGATAACCCATTTAAAAAATCCGGATCATACTATTTTGAGCATTACATGTGGGCTACTACTATGCCAAGTTCCAGCCTGATTGGCTTGATGTGGTTTGTGCTAGAACTGTCCAACTAAGAGCTAATTTTAGGCTTTTTTGCGAACTTTTGCCTTGTAAATACACTGACAAACGCGCTGAACCAAAAGTTAGTTAAAAGTTGTTCTTATCTGAGGTTGAGATGCAATGGGGGAGTAACATATATGGAAATAATAAAAATTGGATAACATTGATTTATTACTTGGGTAACCCCTCTTCCTCAAATCCATTAAATCGAATTTCCATGCTATTCAAAAATACAATATTTAAACCAAAAAACACACAAACACAGAATAAATTTTAATACAGAATATACAATTATTTAAATTAAATATACTCACAGCCCATCCAAAAATTTTGTTTATTTATGCCTTATGACATTATAACACAACAGTGACAAAACACGTTTGTTGAACAATAAAGTGTAGGTTATCACAATGTACAGCGCACTCCCCCTTTTAAATCAAATCAAAGAGGTTTGTTTGCACTATCGACGAAGTTAGCAGCATTTTAAGCAAAAATAAGGTCTGTTTTTCAAAAAAATCCGTCGTTTTCCTGTAGCCCTTCGCCCCAGATCTCACAACAGTGCGTTTAATAAAACTAAGAAAAGAATGGACAAGAAGCTCGAAATCCTGACTTACTACACCCTAATTATTTAACTGATTTTCAAAATACACAGCCTGAAAACTCAATAATTACGATACACGCAGTTATTTTTTCAAATTTGAATCAAAAGTGTCGTGTACAGTGTACACCAGGGTTGGCAAGTCTCGGGTTTGCAACCGAGACCGAGATCGAGACCAGGCTACCGAGACCACCCAAACGAGACCTACGAGACCGAGACCAGCCCTTGGGGGACCTTTTTTTCAAGTTTCAATTTCAAAATTTTTTAAGATACTTTGAATTATGAAAAATTTGTAATTAAATTACAAAAAAATGACCCTTAGGTCATGAAGTATGAGTGTATGACTTGCGAAGTTGCGAGAAACTCAACATTATCAAAAAAAATCTTCGTAACTTTAGTGAGTTTTGAAAACTTTAAGTCTCATCTGAAATACCGAGACCACCCTATGGCAGGTCTCGGTTTCCCTACCGAGACCGAGACCGAGACCAGCATAGTCTCGGGTTTTTTACGAGACCGAGACCGAGACCGAGACTGCCAACCCTGGTGTACACCTATAGAAACACTTCCCGAACCTTAACCTCAAGATACCATCAGCCCAGGGTTTTTTTTTCAAAACGGCCAATGCTCAATTTGTGCTCATTTTTAAATTTCGATGCTCATTTTTAAGTTCGAATGCTCAAAAAATTTTTAAAAGTTTTTTTCGCCGTGTTGCATTGTCAAAACATTAAACAACGCGTATGCAGTCTTTTGCTTACAAATTCTTCTTCGTCAACCGAAGAAAAGGGGGGCTACACTATTTTTTTTAAAAGGACAATTCATGGGGGTTAAGGCCGATCTGGGGTGACGTAAACTATTTTAACGGGAAGGACTGTTCCCGCAAAAAAATTTGGGGGATGACCATTCGATTTTTTGTAATAGGTTAAAATGCACTTCTTCGCAGTTTTAATACTAAATTCCAGTAGACACGCAAAAGCTACATCTTTGCGAGGATCTGGAGGCAGCAGCCCCAGTAAAAAATTGGAGACTTTTTCATTTTTTTGCCAAATTTAGTGAACTGGAGACGTAGAAAAAATTTTTCCGAAAGGAAAATTAAAACAAAAGATTGGAACGCGACATCGACAGTGTGTTACACAAATAAATGCAGCATAGCAGTGGCGTACCCAGAAAAAAATTTCGGGGGGGAACGACTTTTCGATTTTTTTTATATAATGGGTTAAAATGCACTTTTTAGCAATTTTAACACTCATAAAACGCCTTACAAACGCAAGATTACTGATCCACAAGGCTGCAGGGGTCTTGGGGCAGCAAGCCCCAGGAAAAAATTTGATTCTTCGGCCAAATTTTGTCAATTGGGGACGTATCAGAAAATTTTTCCGCCCGGACCATGAAAACGAAAGGACACAAGGTTACAGAGGTCTGGGGGCGGAAGCCCCCAGAAAACATTGGAGATTTTTTCAATTTTTAGACCGAATTTGGTCAACTGGAGACGTATCAGCAATTCCTTCTGGCTACGTCTTTGGGCAATATCAGCAATGCTCAGTTGATGCTCATTTTTATTTTTCAATGCTCATTTTTATGTTCCAATGCTCAAATGAGCACAAATTTGAGCAAAAAAAAACCGTGCATCAGCCCCGAACCTTAACCTCAAGATACCATCAGCAACAGACGACTTTTGGAAGTGTTGTTGAAAAAACAAAAAATACATTAATACAATATACAGTGCTATAATATGCACACATATCCATACATGTACACGGTGTCTCGCCGTCTAGGTCAGGGGGGGGCTTCTCTCTGATTTTTCGTAATTTTAGGAGGAGCTTGTCCGGACGTTTCGGGGGCTTGAACTGACAAAAACGCACAAATTTTCAATTTCCGTCCAAAAATGGGAAACTTTGCAAAAATTGAAATATTTTTAGCGATTTTTTCGCTTTTAGCTGGTTGTTGAAGCATATTACGGCTATCTGTGGCGATTTTTGAGTTTTCAGGCATCTTTTTTCAGCACCAACGAGGGGGATAGTGTCCCAGTATTTCAAATCTGGAAAGGGGGGACATGCCCACCCCCAGACAGACCACCCATGTACATCTGTGCACATAACAATAATACTTTTGAAATGCATTTTGATTTATAGCAATATCGGTCACGCGGCCACGCACAAAAAAGACCAACAAATAAGTAGACACTCCTCAGTAGTTGCAGCTTGAAATTTGGGCAGCTTATGCACCACCGCGAATAAAAAATAGACTAAAAACAAAAAGAATCTACAAAAATGCTAAATAACACCTAAGTGCTAATAAGATAAAGAACTAGAACAGAAATTACCAAAATACACAGTATTTTATATACATTGAATACCAAAGTGCATACTAATAAGTAAAATATAGAAGACATTTCACTTGCAACTACGGCTGATAGCCTACGCCACAATTGTATTTCAACAACGTCGATTCAAGTATAGAGTCGTAAAACGATGTTCGAAAATTCGGACAACTGAATTAACACCAAAAATGCCATATATATATACGACTGTAAGCATGAATCGACCTGAACCATGAAACAAGTAAATAAAAAATGAAATTGATTAGCTTTTCGTGTCAAAATTTTACATTACCACACTATCTACTTCATTCCAGTGATAATTGGACATAGAAAATTGCTTATTGCGTCTGTGTAGACACGTTGGCTTGCATAGAATCTAATTCGGACACTTTCTGTATGGTGAACTCTAAATCTTCCGGGTAGACCTCATAAACGTCGGCATTGGGTCGGTAGTAGGAGTGGCAATATTCCTCAAAGTAGCGTCCTACTTCTGGATGGGTTACTTCCACAGGACTAGTTGTGTGCAGTAGATTATCTGCAAAATAAACACAAAAGACTTTGAACTAACCCAGGGCCTTACTTATAATCGGATGTAGTCACAGATGTACACGGAAATGGGGCAGCATCGACCCCCCCCCCCCCGACAGATTTACGATTCCTAGACACTTTAAGAGTTTCGAGTCACCAAACATACGCCTCCACTGAAATTTTGAAAACTAAACGTCGGGACAAGCCCTCCAGGCTAGGACCTGGTGTAAATGTATGGATTTAGTTGATATACATTTAAATTTAGTTTACAAATAAATCGGTACAAAATTAAAGTAGCCGGCTACAAAAAAGCTGATATTGTTTTGGAGTGTGCCAAGTTTCATTTACGTTTACGTTACGTTAGCAGACACTGATTTATTGGCTATTGAAGATTATCTAATCTAATTTTGAATAAGAACTCAATAACCGCGCTATTTCGACTATATTAATTACATAATTATTATAAAAATGCCCTCAATCATGAGGTGAGGTAACAGGAGTCCGCGTAGGGAATTGTGCATCGATGGGATGCCCCTCAACGGATGTAGTCACTCTAGAAGTGGCGCCCCTGACGCTCTAGGGCTTTGCAACGGAGATGAGCACCGCGCCCGAGGACGGATACGCTAAAGGATAATTATCCATACGCGGGTTACCTTTTACCTTTACCATCGATAACTTATTATTAAGGCAATCGAACACTAAGCCAGCCGTCTGGCTTCTTTGCGATGATAAAAACTCCGATATACCTTCGGCGGCATATCTGTCGGTTCCGTCCATCACCAAAACATGATAAAACGGCTGCTGATCTTTGCGCTCCAAATTTCCGACCCGCATTGTCTCCTTCCACTCAGAAGACGCAGCACAATTGGAGTCCCAGCCACGAACCACACAAATATAGTTGTACCTGAAACAGAACAGAACATATTTTTTCTGTTGCAGTTAATGAAGCATTGTAACTCAAGCGGGTAGTTTCAGAATCGCAGTTTGTTTTTTTTCAATCAGATCCAAAAACTATGAGTAAAAATACTATAATTTCATTAAACTAGCCTGGAGCACTTTTTTGGTGTGGAATGTCTATGTCTTAACTGCAAGCCAACGCAGTGGCTAATCTTAGCTTGTAATTTCGTGAATGACGAAAAACGTTTGTAGACAGTTGCAGGTCTTTTTTTATTAATTGTAGTCATTTTTGTCCTTCACTGCTAGCAATGAAACAGAGCTTTGGAAAAAATAAAGTAAGTACGCTATGGATCGGGCTGAAGTAAAAGAAACGTTTGAAAATTAGTAATCGTGTGAATAAAGACTACGGTACCGAATAGTTAAAATCCCCTACTAATTAATTACCATGTAATAACAATTACACTAAAAACTTACTTTCTATGCTTCATAATCATGCCAACACCATGTTTAACATGTCGATTATGACGAGACGAACGTAACTTTTTCTGAGGTCGCTTCTGAAATTCCAAATAACAAAACAACAACGTACACTTGCTTTATACAATGAAAAACTTTTTTGCGCATCAGCATAGGTCTTATCAGACAGTCAGACACGTTGGATGAAAACATTTAGGCTGGATTTCACAAAGGTGGTTTTACTAAACCATTGGTTTTACGTACGTTTTGCATGATACCACGTTATTTCGTTACGAAATATTGCCTAAGTCGTTACGAATTTGATAGATTTTCTTAAACCATGGTTTTAGCGCAGTTAAAATGTCAGCAGAACAGAGACCTGCTGCGCTGCAGGTTTGAAATTTCTACTGAGCTAAACCAATGGTTTAAGAAAATGGTTTGAAATTTCATTGAAAACATTAGCTTTTCGCCCGAAACTACATTTTTTAAGCAAACAAAAAGAATAATCAATGTCTTGAAATTACACAATACGAAGTTCAAGATCGGACTTTCAAAACAAGATCAAAGTAATAACATACCGGTCCCCCTTTCTTCTCTTCGGCCGCCCGCTTTCTCAACTGCTGAGTGGCTAAGTTGTTAAAATGTTCCCTTTGGAATTCCAGTGTTGGATCTCCCCCAGTATTCACTTGTCGCATCAATTCAATAATCTGAAAAATCAGTATATATATACGACAAAATTTAATTATTAAACTTTTAAAAGTATAACTTAAACTCAATTACTGTACATGCTACGTCGCTAGGGAGAGGCTCCGTAATGTGGAGAAAATGGCATTTTTTCAATAATTTAGCAAAATTTCAAAGATTTTTGATCGATCTTGGGAGAGAGGGTACCCGAAATTTGCGCCTTTAAAACTGACTCGTTACATATTGTCTGACACAACTGTATACGCAATTAAACGCACTCGATGAGAATTAATATTCATATGAGTGTAGTAACGGGCCAGGTAGAATTTGACTTCCGAATCCATGGGCGCAATCAAATCTGCCAGCTCTAGCGCATCGCATACGAACTGAATGTCCACCGGGTGAAATCGTTCCTCCACGCGAGCGATATTGTTTACCATCCGGCGTAAAACCTACAACAAAGTGTCGACTGCTGCGACTACATTATTTTCCATACTGATAACTATTGTAGGTAAAATAGGTAAAAGGTAACTCCAGTACTGCTGCGACTACATTATTTTCTATACTGAATTACTGATACTCAACTCCTAGAGGTAAAAAAAGTAAAGGTAACCCCTGGGTAGACCCAGCCATGGGATGCGGTGCTCATCTCCGATTCTTGGCCCTGGAGCGTCAGAAGCGTCACCTCACACGCGACTACAACTGTGAAGGGGGCCAATAGTGTGACACCAACAGATCCTTGTACCTGGACGGTGACAACCAAACAACGCGAGCTAATAGCTCATGGCTACTAACTAGTATACTAGCCTTCACTATATTAATTGCCATACTGTCACAGTGACTGTAAGGACGGTTACAAAAGTAAGCTTAGGCACAGCCTTATAGCCGAACTCAGAAAGCTTTTTTGGTCAGGTAATTTTTGTAAACAGTATACCTCGCTAGTGGTGGCAGCTTTGAATACGTGCGAATTCCGTGTGACCATTCCGCTAATAGCGTGCAACTGCCTCCAGGCTTCATCTTCCGACATGAATCGACAACCGTGAAACGGGTCCACGTAGGTAAACTGTTCAGCCTCCGGCAAACTGAAATCAAGCTAAAAACTAAAAAAAACTAATAAAAAATCACGACTCTGGTGTGCATGACCAAACATCAACTGCTTTCAGAGGCAAGACTGCATCAGGTTCAACTGATCACATTTACCCATTAAACCCGGTTCATACTCGTCCTCGTCCTTGTCCTTAAGCTAATCCAAGAAAACTACCTGGCTAAATGTCTCAATTTTTTGCGTAAACAAAGTTTTCGTCACAACTAGTTTGTATGAAAAAAAAGTAGCCAAAAGGAGTCAGTCAATTTTTCACAGCAGCTGACTGAAAATTGTCCTTGTCCCTGTCTTTATGACCTTAAGGACAAGAATGAGCCGGGATTTACGGCACAAATTGCACAGTTTCCGTAAGAATTTACTTTAATTAGTTCGTCAATACTACCACTAGTCTATATAAATCAAATAAGTAGCCGTAAATTCAGCTGCTCTCATGAGAACAGCGCTGACAGGCAGTGAGTGCATCTACCGGCAGTGGATCAACGGTAGTGCCGTGTCAATACTAGTACTGGTGCAGTGTTTCCGGTTACAATAAATTGTATTATATAGTTATACAAAAACGAACATAAGTGAACCACACACAGTTTAACACGGGAGGGTCTGGGGGGGAGGGGTCCGGGACCCCCCCCCCAGATTTTTGATTTTGGTACAAGGGAAAGCAAAATTAGAGCCACGGTACAAGGGCAGGCAAAATTTTTATAAAATTTGCTTTTAAATATGGGAATTTTTAACAAATTTATGCAATTTTAACTAAATTTTGGTCAAAATTTTAAAAATTGTCAATTTTTACTCGAAAAATAGGTATTTTGGCCACATTTTTAAAAAATCGGTAATGTTTCGTTAAAACACCGTGACTTTTTTTCTGACTTGGTACAAGGGTAGTCAAAATGTCGGTACAGGACCCCCCAGATTGGACCCACAATCCCACATGTTAATGTATGGAACCACAGTTGTAAAAAAACTGCCTAAGAATGTGTGCACAGATAATAATGTGAAGGGTCCACACTGCAATGTTGTCTTTCAAATTTTCACCAGAATTCAATTTAGCGTCACTTATTTTTTAGTGAAACTTTAGTAAACAAAAAATACTGCTTACTGTGGATGGTGACAAAATTTTAGCAAAAAATGTCCTGGGAAATTGACGGTGTAACACAGAACACCCAGTCGGAGTGCCACTGCGCGGTATATAATGCAGAGCGTGATAGGAATTCCCACACGCGATTCCACGACGTGGTTTAAGTAGGAATTGCATAAATTATAGTAATCGTCACGATTTCCGCTAAAATGATAGACCGAGTTGTAAACCACATTCAGAGCTTGCAAGATTTTTTCACAGTCACCAGCAGGCCAGCGAGAATCGTCGGAAGAGTCTAAAAAGAGAATTGCAAAAAATGAAAAAATGACTGCTGAAACAAAAATAATCAATTTCATACACATGAAAATATTTAGTATATATTTCACTTTTTTAGCAAAATATGCTTCATGCCCCTTCTTGATGCTGAAAGAAAGGCACACGAAGACACGAAAATTGCCCCAGATCGCCGTAAAATGCTTCAAAATAAGCAAAAAGCGAAAAAATTGACAAGAACAGCAAATTTGGCCGAAAATGTCCCCTTTTCACGCAAAAATTCAAAATTTTTGCGTTTTTGTCCGCTCAAGCCCCCGAAACGTCGGGACAATTGCCACTAAATATTCGAAAATTCCAGGCCAAGCCCCCACCCCAGACCCCCGTGTACATGTATGTACAGTCTACACAACACTACTTGAACACAACAACAAACAAAACAACATGAGTTATCTATTTCAGACTATATAATTCACCGGGTCCGTTAAAGCTTACCGGAAACCCGACAGTTTTCTTGAGCGTAGCAGTTCACTATTGCCAAGCCAGGATCGGTTTTACGCAAATGCTCCACCACATCGGCTGCCATTCTGTCTAGGAATTGAGCCAAGTCATCGTAAATCAGGTCTACGGCTGGCTGACACCACTGAGCAAAAATCCAAGCCGCTAAAAAACCAAAAAAATTACATTATATATACGGTGACCTCGTAGCCGAGTGGCTAGAGCGTTATACTGTTAATTCGAAGGTTGGCAGTTCGAATCCCACACAGAGTCTCATCATGTTTTCTTAAGCAAGGCACCAAAGTCACATGTGCTCCTGTCAACTCTGCAGTACATCCCCCTACGGGATCGGTGAAAGGGAAACAATGCTTGGGAGGTCGCAGTACCCCCGATGCTCCAGGGCAATAAACGGAGATGACCACCAAACCCCAAGACTTTTCGCTTTTTTAAGATGTTTTCTCGAACATTCTTTTCACTCCGCTGTTCGATTTATTTGATAATTTGATTTTTTCCTCCTGCGATATTTGTGCCTTTATAGATGAGTTCATAAAAATCCTAGATTATGTAACGCGCATTTACTAAAAACTGACCCAAAACAAAAAGTAACACAAAAATAAGGCGGCGCATCAGTCAAAACATAGCTAAAAATTTACAAAAATATTTCTAGATAAAATGTTTATGCAGAAGTTTAGGCGCCATATTAAAACGGCATACGGTAGAGTAGGCTGGAGGCGGGGGGGCGCAGTAATTTACTATTTTAAAAGTCATTTGTTTAAAAGTCTTGTTACACTCCCG
>JASANF010013108.1:0-29611 GCA_030248245.1 Trissonchulus sp. WLG1_4 | reverse complement strand
ACTGGGTGGGGAGTGGGTGGGGAGCAAGCGAAATGGGTGGGGAGCAAGCGAAATGGGTGGGGAGCACTGGGTGGGGAGCATGCGTGTTGCTAGTGTGTATGTTTCAAGGTCATATTTTATGTTTGTACGTACATATATGCATGTTTATGTAATGATATTTAAATGTAATAAAAAAGTGCAGTTTTTATGTATTATATGTAAAATAAAAAATTAATGTCTTACTGTAGAAGTATGTTAATAAAAATTTTTCCTAATTTCTATGTGAATACATTAGGGAAGCTGAGTACCTATATCAGTGATAGAAAAAATTTTAGAGTTTAAGAACTTGATGAAAAAAGTTGACAGTAAAATAGCAGGAAAAAATTGTTGGTGGCACTAGAATTACTTATTGACTAAGAGAAAGGGCTAATCCCTATGCACCATTCCCAGGCACAATCTTAGTCAGTAAGTAATTCTATCAAATATGTAGGTGTGTCACTAATAGTATATGAGGCACATCCTCTGGTGAAACATCAGTCAAATAGGTTTCGTAACAGTGAAATAAGGTTACTAAACATATGTATATTACCTAAGGGCCTAGTGGTTTTTGTAACTTCCGCCTTGTTAGGTGTGAAAAATACGTCAAAAATACCACTAAATATTAATTATCTCAAGTAATAATGGGGTGATTAAGATGATCAATACGTCATTGGATAGCCCTATAGTGCTATCTAATTAGCTAGTGAATCCCTCCAGCCATTGCAGAGCTATAGTGTCTTAAGTAAGACCATACCCCTATGTTTATGTACTAAACTAAAATTTTACCGGGTAAACTTCGACTCTCTCTTTTTACTTAATGCTGTGTAACTCCAGTAATACTAGTGGTACCAACTTTATTTTTATATCATCAAATAGGTAATATGTTTGTGCATTCAACTATGTAAAAATTTTAGGGGTACAATTAACCAACGGGCCACGCTAAGGAACCGTGTCAAAAGTAAAGCGTATCATACGCTTTATTTTCATACGTTTTAATTCGCATATTTGCCAGAAATTTATGCGAATTGATCCTGCAAATATGCGCTTTGGGATTAGTAGAGTTGTCAGCTGTTGCCGCAAACTCTTGCTCAAAGCTTGTTGGCCACAATGTTTCATAAGTGTAATAGCCAACACTATCGCCCACACATGACGGGTCAACGGTCTTTCATACACATATATATCCACACGCAACTATCAGTAAGTATATGAAAGCAGAGATTAGCCTAACGTAAATATGTGCAGTTAAACGTTTTGTCAGAGATAGACTCGTTTACAACTTGAGTCAGCTGACGGGCCATTGTGTTTCAGCCATTCGTCCAATAATACGAATTTGAAGGCTGAATATGCGTTTTCAAATTCGCATTTTCAAACGTATAATGCGCTTTTGAAAACGCATTCTTTTTGACACGGTTCCTAACTCAAAATATTCGAAAACGGGGCAGTTTTTAGCCTTATGGAGGGGTGGTTGTAAACTAGTTTTCAAGTCACTTCCGCCATGTTAGGTGTGAAAAATACGTCAAAAATAGCACTAAAAATTAATTATCTCAAGTAATACTGGGGTACTTAGGATAATCAATACGTCATTGGATAGCCCTATGTGTTGTACGTAGTGCTATTTAAGTATCTAGTGAATCGACCCCGGCATTCCAGAGCTATAGTGTCTTAAGTAAGACCATACCCCTATCTTTATGTACTAAACCAAAATTTTACCGGGTAAACTTCGACTCTCCCTTTTACTTAACTCCCCATAACTCAGGTACTCGTGGTCCGATCAACTAAATTCTTACATGAGCATTTAGTCCATTGCGTAACGCACAAAACTAGCGGATTAAGTTTCTTGTATCTACTACCAGTCCATAGCTACAGCCCGTAAAAGTCAAATTTTAGCCTTTTTACACAAGAAGGCAACCGTAAAACTTTTGTGTTGTCTTACTGGAAACTAGTTATTTCACACTATAATATCAGAAATTTTTGTAGTTAAATACACCTAACTTAGATTATCCTTAACCAATCCTAGCATAAGACACACCATTTCTATCTAAATTTTTTAGTGTTAAAACATAAGACAGCATAACAATATACACACTACAATGTACAGGTACAGCACAATTATAAATACATAAATATACAGTTAGTAAGGAATGTTGCGACTATGCCACACCAAAATTCGTAGCACTAACCAATTTTACATGCTCAACACATTTCACGTACTAAACTTCCTTATTACTAATTATTACTACTTATTACTAACCTTAACGTAATGAAAGACATGCATAGAGTAAAAATGAAAAAATGCTGATAAAATTTATACCGTGAAGTTGATTTTTCCTAATTTTCTAGTTTATTACCTGATTTCAGTCACATTCGTTTAAGTTTTTGAGTGGTTATGACTAATTAGATGATCTGATTAGACTGATAATTCTGTAACATAAACCAGAAGTAGATGAGTTAAGTGAGTAATGGCTAAATCTTGTGTTATAACAAGAGGGTAACATATAACAAGAACAACAAGGTAACAACATATTAGTATCAATAACATCGTAAGTTATAAAATGGCTATAAGAACAACAAGTACAGAGAATAAACAAGCCTTTACAATAACAGATAAACTAATGAAAATTCCTACAGAAATGCTAAATGTTCTGTAAATTTAGGTGATTTTGGAGTGATAAATGTGTTTTTAACACTAAATAAGTTTGTGATGACTAAGTGGTTTCTGCGTGTTTTAAGCTGTGGTAGACGTAATTTTTTGGTTGTGCGTGTGTATTGCATGGTGGCGAGAGTGTCTTTTGTCGTGAAAATTACAGTTTTTATGCTTATATGTGTATTTTTAAATTGTTGTGCTTTTTTTTCTGTATTGTTACTGATTGATAGTAGCATTATGTAACTTAATATTCTTTTAACTATCGATTTTTACTGTCTTGATTGTTCATTTGGCATGTAAGTATTGGTATTTTCTATGGATTTTTTGTTTTGATAAAAGTTTTTGGTAGTTTTTCACGTAAATTTCTATTTTATGCACATAGCAAGGATATTTTATGTTCTTTAGCTCAATTTTACACTATGTTATAGTATTTGTAATAGATTTGCACTGTAAGTTAATTAAATTTACATAAATACCTGATTAACATTAAAAAACATCACAGGTAGCAAGCAAGACGAGTAACAAACTATTGTTAAGAAAATAATGTGGAGAAATAATTTGATGAATTTACTACCAGTATGAAGTTGTGATATTCTAAAATTTCTTTCTGGTTGCGGAGACTTATGTACGTTATGGCAAGCAAATAGTGTAGTTTTGATTATAAGGTTAATTGTTTCATAAATTCTGCAACCTATTTCAAAACAACAATCATTTTTACACGGTAAATTAGCTTGATGACTATTTTCATTCCGCTGGTGACACTAAAAGGATGATGTAGAATTTCATACAGTGAAATAGTTTTGCACAAATTCCCATGAAAGTATTTAACTGTTGTGTTTGTTCTTATCTGCAGTCGTATTTAGAATTAAAAACTTACAAAAAATACAATAATTACTTACTTAAGTATCTGTAATGGTCCTTTTTTGTCTATTTTAAACAATTTTATTCTACATTATTTATATCATATAAAACTGAAAAGGGTATATTTCCCTGCTTCGCAGTAGATATTTCGGGTGTGAGCCCCATATATAGTAGTTTTGCTTAACGCTGATTGGTTCCCGCCAAAAAGTACGTCGCTGATTGGTCAGTTTTTCCAGCCAAAATTTCCTGCGCTAACAATTATATCTTTAGCTAATCTCACACTCTTACTTTATGCGCATATTATATAGAATATACTCTGCAAAATGAAGTTGGTGCAGGAAAAAATTTAGGGGTGGATTTCACAAAGGTGGTTTAGCTAAACCATGGTTTTACGTACGTTTTTATATGATTTGCACATAATTTCATTACGAAATATCGCCTGACTTGTTACGAATTTCCTAGATTTTCTTAAACCATGGTTTTAGCTCAGTTGAAATTTCAAACCTGCGGCATAGCAGGTCTCTATTTTGCTGAAATTTCAACGGAACTAAAACCATGGCTTAAGAAAATCTAGGAAATTCGTAACGAATCGGGCTATATTTCGTAAAGAAATTATGTGCAAATCATATAAAAACATACGTAAAACCATGGTTTAGTTAGACCACCTTTGTGAAATCCACCCTAGATGTTTTGTCTCTTTGTCACTACTTGTAATTCTTGCTGATAAAATCCACCTGTTATTGCCTCTTTTGCGATATCCTCAAGATAATACATAGGTACGCCATTCATATCTGCTACTTGTACAACCTTAAATAATTCTTTTGACCAATTGGGTAAATAACCTTTTTCAAATTTTCCCTTAGTTTTACTGATTCTAACAATATCTCCTATACTCAAACACTTTCGGCATTTACTGTCTTTAGTCATTGTGAGTTTACTAAATACTCTTTGCTCATTTTCCGGTATTGAGGCTTGTATAGGTGTCATACCAATAGTTCTATGGCGAGAATTGTTGTAAGCATGCAGAATATCTGGTAATACATCAATGTAGCGGTAGGTTCGAGTATAAGTAAAGTATTTCCAAATTTTAGTCTTTAGTGTCCTATTGAATCTTTCTGCTATACTACACTTTATGTCTGGATCATTACAAATCGCAAATCAATGCTGTTTTTGCTGAGATACTGCTGAAATTCCTTATTTAAAAATTCTTTGCCTCTATCTGATTGTACAACTAAAGGTTTACGTTCGATAGTCGAGAAAGCTTTCGTGATATCCTTACCACTTTTACTTTTCACTGGTATTGCCCAGGCAAACTTTGAGAAAATATCTATACACGTTAACAAAAATTTATAGCCATCATTGTGTTCTGCAATAGAGACCACATCTGCTAAATCTATTTGCCAACTATCGTCAATGTGATCGACAATATACTTTCTTTTAGTAAATTTTCGTCGTATAGGCTTATGAATGGTGTAAGTATGTTGACCCTTAAGCCATTGTTTTACCTGGGCCAGGGTTATCGCATGCTGTTTTGCGGCTGAATATAATTTCTCAACACTAGAGTATGCAACTGGACTTTTGATATCATAGTATAGTTTGTGTAGTATAGTTTTTATCCTGTCTTCCATCTTAGTGTCTTGAGTGCTTGCTGAAGTGTTCCTAACGACTTTATTGCTTTTGTTTTAGCTAAATATTTAAGTGCGTTTGCATTAGCCAAAGACTTTATAGCTTTTGTCTTATTTAAAGATTTAAATGTTTGTGTTCCTTTCGTTAACGACTTTATTGCCTTTGACGATTTTAATGCTTTCGTCTTAGATTTTAGTGTTTGTGTCTTAAATTTTAATGTTTGTGTTCCTGTACCTCGTTGTGGTGTTTCAAATACCATTTGCTTTGACGGACTATCCTCCTCAATAGACTGAAGATACTGCCATCTAGACCGGTTTCCTACAAATTCTCGGGGAACATTACTATCTTTCAAGGCTTTAGCAAAAACTTTCCAACCCTTTGCTGGGCTTTTTGACGGTCGATATCGAACAAAATCATGCACCAAGTCGTGAATTCTAGAATTTGACACTAGCCTACCGTTATGCTCAATTTCACCCTTCTCAGTTACCCTGAATCCTGTAATATGCTGTAAGTGTTGAATCAATTGTTTACCAGTTTCTCGATGACTTCGTGGTAAAGTGTGTAGTATAGGCTGTAAATCTGTTAACTTTTTCTTGGTCTGTTTCCTCCTCCGCCTCCTTGTCTTCCTTGATGTCTTTTTGTTGATAATTTTCTTCCTTATTGCCTTCAATTTATTTTCTTCTTACTTTATTTCGTTGCCTGTATCTTGAAGTATTCGCTTTCTGTACTTTTGCTGTCTATACAAGGCCATTTTTATGTCCGCCAGTAAACTCCTTTTCTTCACATTTTTAATATTTTTGTCAATGTCAATGTTATGTTCGGTAAAAAATTCTGGTCTGACTAATATAGAATAATCCATAACGAATATTATTTAAATAATTAAGATTCTTATATGTTATATGTGACTAAACTAATAATTTAATTTTAGTTCAATTCTTACTACTTATGAAATCACTGACAAGTCCACCGACGATGCCTAATATTGGTGCTAATAGTGCAGGCAAAAATCCACCGTTTTGTACAATTTTTTGTCTCTTTAACCTTTTCGAGTCTGATATCACGGAGAATATGCTTATGTTTAGCTAATCTTTTCTTGTCTTTTGCTGATAACTTTACATTACCCGACAAAACATTCTCGATACAATCACAAATGGTTTTTATAAGTTCATTGTTTGCCGTGGAAAGAATTGCTTTACGCTGATTTGGTCGACAATTGCATAGTATGCGCAAGTAATCTAGATTATTTTGGAAACGTTTAGCCATGTTGCTGGCTTTATACTGATTGTACACTAGTTTATGTGATTGTACACTAATTTATACTACTTTTACACTTATTCTACACTACTTTTTTAGTCATTCTATACTACAGTAATCCTTTTATTACCTAAGGGTATAAACAACAATGAACTCGTCAGGAAAAATATTGGTCCTTAGCCTAAGTTTTTCTGGTGTTGCCTGATCAAGGTCTATGAAAAGATATCCATGAGGCTTACTAGTTGCATGCTCAAAGTCTTCCATAAATCCTATCGTTTTGCCAGGAAACATTTGTTTAGCTAAATTCAATGGAGTTAGCTTATCTGCCGGATTTTTCATTAATACTATATATTGACTGTTTATACGATTTGTGCGTTGATTATTAAAGAAAATATCCTGAGTGATAAGAATTACACTGCAAGACCAATGATGACAACCACGAGTAAACAATTCTATTAATTTTCTCTTTAATTCACTCATTAAATCGTCCAGTACTAATAGTGTAGGTGTAGTCTTTAGGTAATCTATTTCAGGCAATCCTTTGATAAATTCAACGCCTGGCATAGCTTCATAGGCCTTTTGCCATTCACTATAACACCAAATTATTCTCTTTGGAGGGGGACTAATAAGCTGGTTTGCGTAGTTTACTAGTTTGGCTACAAATGTAGTTTTACCCGCCTTTGTAGGGGCTGCCACAATACACGTAAATGGATGTTTTAGTCTCAGGAAAGGTGTAGGTATTATGCTATTCATGCTTTTGCTATTCTACTAATTACTTATTCTATTTAATTACTATTAGTACGCTTGCGATAATACTTATTTACTACATATTATTAAGCTATTACACATTACAACCATCTCCATTCTTTTATTAACAAGACACAAACATAACATAATCATTAATACATAATACATTAATGAAATGACAATGATAAAGTGAGATAACAATATATTTTACGCCGAATTAACATAAGACTAACTAAGACTAAGTTACTAACTAATTATAACAGGACGACGAATACACATTTTATTCTTGCCGTTATTCTGCCTGAATTTCCTTCTTAATTTTCATCAATACATAGGCAAGTTTTTCATCAAAATTACTCATAATATCACTGTCATTGCTTTTTAACAATAAATGTTCAATATGTGGATTTTGACAGATTTTTTTTCTCGTTGCAGTCTCCAAGGCCTCGGGTAGTAGTTTCTCCGTCCAATCTTCTGGTTCTTCTAGACTGTCACCAATGTATTGAGCCTTTGAAGCCGTCCAAACTATTCCAATATACCAATAGCAATCCCATGCTTTGTTGTATCGGGCTTTTTCTGACTGGCAATACTGCTCCACACTTCGGTAGCTGAATCCATGGATGACGAATGGGGCACAATAGTGTCTTTTCAGTGGATCCATCACTTTGTGGCTATTGCGAATATGCTTCCGGCGTTCATTAACTGTCGTAAACGTCTCACCGCATTGTTTGCACTCCATTATATCTCGTAAAGTTGTAATAAATCTTCTCTGGTTAAATATAGAGGACCTGCAATTCCAAACATTACCTGTTTATCATCTGCCATACACAATTGTAGACTATATTGTTCTGCTATGTAAGGACAAAGAAGATCACTGGTGGTTGCTGTTGGACATTCCTGTGAAAGACACCTCCTGAGAAATTGCTGAATTTTATTGAACTGACGTAGCGTGAAAACTACACGAGTATTCCTTGAACAATAGCGACATTTCTATTTGCCTGAAGTTCAATCGTTGTTGGTTTACTAAATGGTGGATTTGTAATATTATACTAGTTTTTCATACATATTTTGTTTATGGTAAATGTGAACGTAGCAGAAAATATAAATACTACTACGACCAAAAACCACAAGACAATAACTGGATACTTACTTGATTCCATCGATACTAACATAGTAATTGACATGCCTTTTATTGACTAACGGATCGTAAGTACTGACCGTTAACCACTGACTATGCTATCGACCGTCAATTAACCAATAATTAATTTAGTGACCATTGAATGACCAATAACTATTTACTATTCTATTGACCAGCTAATGACCGTTAACCAATCATTAAGTAGTATATTCTAATGACCATTAACTATTATACTTTACGCATGATGATTTTTAAATCTTAGAATTAGTATATATATTCTCTTAAGTTAGTTATATATATAATTCTCTCATATACTCAACAATGAAAGTCCAAAAGCCAGAGTAGCACCAACCAAAAGTCAATAAGAGAGGGCAAAGTCAACAAAAAGGCCATAAAGTCGGAATCAAAAGTCAATAAGAGGACAAGAAGACCATAAAGTCGGAATCAAGCGTCAATAAAAGGACACAAAGACCATTGGAATCAAGCGTCAATGGACACAAAGTCGATCCATCAAGTACCAACAATAGATGTGGTTACCAGCGGTTACAAATGCCTGGATTGCCCCAAAGTATTTACTATCAGAAGAAACTTATATCGACATGCCAGGAATCAACACAAGACAATGTTCCACTTGCTTCGACTATGTGACAAGATGTACAAACGTCCTTCTCACCTGTCCCGGCACTTTCAATCAAACCACAGAAGGCCCATGGTGAAGAGGATAGAAGAACTACAGAAGAAGGCAGATGAAGTCCAGACGGAAGATCAAGCCCGGAATGAAGTACAGAAGGCAAATCAACCCAGCATTGAACTACAGAAGACAAATCAACCCCGTAATGAACTACGGGAGACAAATCAAGTTCAGAAGATAGCGGAAGTAAACCAGGCAGACCAACCCCAGAAGATGACGGAAGAAGTACAGAGGGCAGAGCAAGTCCGGCAGATGACGGAACTACAGCAGGCAGAGGAAGTCCGGAAGATGATGAAAGAGGCACAGAGGGTATATCAAGCCCGGAAGATGGCGGAATTACAGCAGGCAGAACAAGCCCAGAAGATGGCGGAAGAAGCACAGAAGGCAGATTCACAGAAGAAACCAGAACAGAATGCAGAACAACTAATAGTTGACGAAATAAATATTACACAGGAACGGATGACAGTTCGTATTTTAGGCCAGTTTGGTCACATGTTAGAAGCTTGTTTTCAATTGCAGCAAGCTAAATAATATTTTTGACGGTTCATTTGCGGTAATATATTAATGAAAAAAAGTTATGGTTAGTTAAGTTATACTGTCATTCGTTTTATGTCACTATGTTTATGCATTATGTTATCTATTATTGTCTATCTTATCTATTATTGATTATAATATTATTATCATATTATGTATTTGTTGTTGTATTATGTTAATGTTGCCGTACAATGTTACTTTTGTCGTAATATGTTATTATTGTAGTAATATGTTATTATTGTCGTATTATGTTATCATTAATAAATAAAGAAAATAAAGAAAAAAGTGTAGTATCTGAGTTTATAGGTAGAAAAAGCCGTATAAGATATAGGCTAATAGGTTTATTGTTGTTAGCGGCGTTGTGGCGTTTAGTGGCGCAAGGAAGCCAGACAATGGCAACGGTAAATATATTTTGTTGTCACATTGCACAATACGTTAACTTTTGCGCCAAAAAAGCCAGACAATAGCTACGATCAACGGTTTTTGATATCACTAATTTGTTTGTTTAAAACTTTAGTAGCGCAAGCCAGACAATAGCTATGTAATAGCGATCAATATTTTCAGAGTAGTTGTTGTTTGAAAATTTAGTGGAAGCCAGACAACAGCTACGATCAAGTTATTAAGGGGATATTGTTGCGTCATTTTTGCTATATATAACCAGTATCATTGTCATTTTATCATTGTCATCATTTGTTGAACATGGCGAAGGTTGTGAACATGAAGGTAGTGGGAAAATTTGAAAATCCTGACGTGAAGCTTGTTGGGAAGTATAGACCAGAAAAATTCTGTGGTACTGTGGTCAAATATCATGGTTTAACCTTCCTTGTATTTAAAAAAGGTAGTTTTGTATGTTTAGGTGGTAAATCACGTGATCAAGTGGAAAAAACGACACATGAATATGCAAAAAGTCTCGGCAATCAAGTAAAATCAATGAGTGTGAGAAATATTGTAGCCACGAGCAGTACAGGGCACAGAATTGACTTACCTTTACTTCACTCAATAATAGATAACGCAAGCTTTGAACCTGAATTGTTTTGCGGAATTCTATTCAAGTGTAAAGGTTAGACAGTTCGCCTGTTCCATACGGGAAAGTTTTATGTCACTGGTCTAACGGCCGAATCAGAGATTGATACAGTTTGCAGTGAAGTGATAGCATTTGCTTCATTATGCGAACTACCGTGAAGGTGTGTATAAACTCGATGCTCTATGCCCTACTCCAGTTTACACTTATATTCCTACTAAGTAAACTACTATTGATATGCATAATAATCAGTATATTTTATATATATTTATTTTTACATGTACTTCTTGTTAGTATATTTGTACCTTTGTTGTGTTTATGTATTGTCGATATTACCGTACTATATACTCACCGCAACGACGTTAGTATTCTCCTCCGGTTGTTATGCCCTTTTATTTGCAATATTGAATTGTTTGTAATACTGTTAATGTTTTTAATGTTAATGTATTGTTATATGTTATGTTGATTTGTTAATGTATTGTTGTATGTTATATTAATATATTATTGTCGTAATATGTAATTGTTGTTATAATATGTTATTATTGTTGTAATATGTAATTGTTGTTATATTATGTTATTATTGTCGTAATATGTATTTGTTGTTATATTATGTTATTATTGTCGTAATATGTTGTTATGAATAAATAAAATAAAAAAAGATAAAAAAGTGCTGTAATTTAATTTTAGTTGTGAAATACTAATGAATGTGTAATAGTAATAATTAATAAACAACAAGTAATTAATAAATTTTACAACCTACACTTAGATACTACACACAACCTACTACTACACAACGTACACAACCACCACAAACTAACCACCCACCACAACACGAAAAGCACACTCGTGATCACGCAAAACCACAAAAATCACAAAAACAAGCCTATGATTAACACATAAGACAGTAACAACTGACCAAAAGCTAACCAAATACTGACTAAATTCCGACCATAAACCAAATTTTTACCACAAAACACACACTCCTGCCCATGAAAAACCACAAAACTCGATAGATTATGCCTATGATTAACACATAAGGCCGACAGACTAAACCAAAAAATAACCAAATACTGACTAAATTCCGACCATCAACCAAATTTTTACCACGAAAAACTCATTCACAACCACGCAAAACCCCAAAAAACACAAAAAACAAGCCTATGATTAACACATAAGGCAAAAATATTAACCAAAAAATAACCATATACTGACTAAATTCCGACCATCAACCAAAATTTCACCACCGAAAACACACTCTTGACCATTGAAAACTACAAAAATCAATAAAAAATGCCTATGATTAACACATACGACCGAAAGAATAAACCAAAAATTAACCAGACGTACCAAAATATGACCAAATACTATTTATCAAATTCTATGCATTCATCTAACATTTTTGTATAATTCTGTATTTTTACATTAATTTAAAATATTATTAAACTATTCTGACCACAAAACGACCATTTACTTACCAAAATATAACCAAAAAACACACACTAATGACCATGCAAAACCACAAAAATCAATAAAGTATGCCTATGATTAACACATAAGGCAAAAATATTAACCAAAACTTAACCATTTTCTTACCAAATTTTAACCATGCATGAGGAAAGATCGATCATGTCGTTACCATGACAACAGCTATAAGGCAAAAATATGACCTTGAAACATCAGGCTAGCTACACGTACGTACCCTACCCACCGTACCCCACCCAATCCGCAACGTACCCCACCCAATTTGGTCGTACCGCACCCACCGTGCCCCACCCAATCTGCCCTGAGATTACCCCACTATACTACTCAAAACTACCACTGGACTAAACGAACTTAACATGCACGCTTAACATTAGCGTGCATAGTTAAGTCCGTTTAGTCCGATTAAAAAGCAGCGCGCTAGAAGTTAAGTCCGTTTAATCCGGAATTTTTGGAATGGCATTTTTAAGCTTAATTTTTAAACCGTTTAGTCGTCAGATTATAATTAACCCTTTAATCGGGTAAAGGAATAGGCCCCAAGTTTCGGGACATTAACGCAAGAGGCCTATGTATGCAGATTATGTAACTATGCCTCGAAAGGAAGGCGGACCTTCTAGATTAGACGGTATGACCTTAAACTATGTGGGGGATAATTGCAAGTTAGGATGAAGACATATACTTCATTAACTGGAGTCTCCGGAGTGAAAGGAGTAGCTCCGCTTAGTTTTGCAGGTTTTCTAGAATGAGCGTCCCTCTCACGTTTCAGGGGTTCCACAAACTTTCGAGACTTCAGAGGGTGAGGGGTACCCCCAAAATTGTGGTCTTTTTCGGAAGATACCTAATAGCTGCTGCAGCATGCCCGCGGCGACTAGGCCGCAAACAATTACAGTGGCATAATCTTCTCATTAATGTGTTCTTGCCATCACGTAACTCGCTAATGTAATTATCCAAAATCCATTATCCAAAAAAATTAAAATTCTTAGGAAATTATTTTAAACGCAGAAATTTTTTAGCAGCCTCATGAAAAATGACAGTGGGTATCCCACTCAATTGCTTGAGTTCAGAAACGTGTTAAAATTCATTCTAACTTGAGCAGTACCAAACTTTTCCCTATTATGGATGACTTACTTTAGCTAGTGACCAATGCTGACTATGCAATGGAGCAGCTCAGTATGAAGTAGTATGTACATATGTACCTAATGTAGTAATTTATCTGTGTTTCATCTGATATCTTGCAGATTACACATTGTACTTATTTAAAAATTCAGATCGCTTAATCTGTCTGGTTAATTAGGTTTAGAATTGTTTTCAGCTGGATTTTTAGCTCGTTTTTCAGCACTTTAGTTTTACCTGGAACTGAAAGGTTGATTAATACGATTTTGATAGGGCGAAAATATTAGTTTTTCGCCCACCTATTGTCGCCTTTTAGCTATGATATCAATGCATTGGATGATAAAGAGGAATCTACATATAAAAATTATTTCTTATGCTGTTGTTGTATTTTATTTTAAAATCAATTCTATTCTCTATTATAAATTTTGATGCAAGCCGTTGACTACATACATTGGTACCTATGTTAAGGGCTTATTTGTACCCATAGGTAGGTAGGTGTGATTGTCATTATCCACTGTATAACCGCAACCAATTACCTACTAGAACACATGGTTAGGCCAACTCTTCAGGTCAAAATTCGAATGCTGTTCCAAGTTATAGTAACGCTAATCATTCAACCGTTTAGCAGTTACATACATTCCTTGTAACCGTCTAAACAAATTTTAAGCACAGAAACAGTTGCACGCATAATTCAAGTTTACATATGCGGAGTAATCCTAATACTGTTCGCAGGAACATGTAGACGAATGAATGTCTCTATTCTGTACCCTCACTCCGTTTCAACTGCATACTCTGTTCTAACTCACTCAAGCTAATGATTCTTGTTTATTTGTTTGCATATGGCAATTAAATTTAGTCAACAGACTAAAACTGACAAACTGACTAAAACCTACAAAAAAATAACAGCGTCCAAAAAAATAATCACTGCAAAAATCAGACTACAAACCACTGGTACTTATATGTGCTTACTTAAAAATAACGATTGAACTATACCTTTTCTAGTTAATTAAAGACTTGTTAACCTAATTTTAACATTCATAAGTCATTTTTAAGTCCTAAACCACTGAAGATCTTGTTTACCCACCACTGATCCTATTTTTACACCCGTTTTGGAAAACTGATCCTGTTTTGCCGATCCGTGCAAAAATTAGTGTCTCATCAACAGTAGTTTGGCATTTGCAGAAAAATAATAGTTTTAGCTAAATTTGAATGAAAAAATAATCAGCATAAAATTCTGTACAGGACAGTACAATTGAAACGGAATCAAGTGTCCCGTAAGTGTCGGGCCGAACGAAAGAAGTTACCTTTTGGGGCGCCATTTTGAAATTCGCAAATCGTAAAAGCTAACAAAAATTACTCATTGGCCGCAAACTTAGCCCATATAGCACAGTATGATCAAGAGTACATAATAGCTTCTCACTCTATATAGAAGAAGAGTGAGACACTCTCTAGCCTGCCTGTGTTCTAGCACAGGCAGATGCGCTGGTCGTTTTCAGGCTACATGTTGACATTTTATGAAACATGTTGCTGATCAATCAGCGCGTAGATTCCCTGCGTAACACACTTTAGTATATAATCGCTGATGCGTTGATAAGCATTAAGATAGGGATAAAAGCTTAATAACTCATTATTTGTTCATAGTCTGCTTGCAAAAACATTAAAAAAGGTTTGCAAGTACTTCTAGGGATATTTTGGCAAACTTTCAGCGAAATTGATTGAGAAACTTTTGAGATATAAACTTTTCTGACTTTCTTCAAAGTTTCTCAATTAATTTCGCTGAAAGTTTACCAAAATATCCCCAAAGGTATTTGCAAACCTTTTTAATGATTTTACAAGCAGACTATGAATAAATAATGAGTTATTAACCTGTATCCCTATCCCGTTTTATGATTGGAGCACGTGCACAGGCGTCTGCCAATCAGAGAATAGAAGCTCGCTTCTGATTGGCCAGTCACATGTTGCATAGAATGTCAACATGTAGCCTGAAAACGACCAGCGCATCTGCCTGTACTAGAACACAGGCAGGCTGGAGAGTGTCTCACTCTTCTTCTACATAGAGTGAGACGCTATTATGTACTCTTGGTATGATGCGAGATTTGGCACATGACATATGGAGTGGCCAATGAATGGATTCTATTCTCGTTGCTACACGTGACCAAAGCCACTCTAAACGACAGGCATGTGCAAAAAGATAAGGCTGATCCTGTTTTACCGTAGATCCTGTTTTGCCGATTCTCCCCTACGTATGTGTACAACTGTTAATAAACGACTATACGCCTTAGGTATGTGAATAATAGAGTGTACATGAACACTAAATAGACAGTTACAAGAGATTTGTAATGTGTGAACACAATTAATTAATAAAGTGGTATGTTGTGACTACGACTGTGCGAACTCCACAATTTGGCGCTGCGAAAATCTCTTCCAGCACACCGGCTCCACCAAAGTTCCTGGATTTACCTGATGAACCGGCTACAACGTCAATCACGCTCTGGTTCGGCTTGTTCCAAAACTTCATGTACTTCATGGATCGGAACCGGAGGGACAATGACAGTTTAACAGACACAGACAAGAATCACTATTTGTTTTTTTGCTTGGGATTGAAGAGTGCAGACTGTTTAGCTATCACCCAGTAGCGTTCCAGCAAGCAACCACAAGTTTCCTTGAGTATAGTAAAGCTGTGAAAGATTTATTTGACATGCCAGTTAATAAAGTTCGCGCTCACGTGAACTTTTTTCGACGCACGCAGGCGAACCATGAAACGGCAGCCGAATATCTCGTTTTTTTACGCAGTCTGGCCCAGCTTTGCATTTTTGAGGATCAAGAGAAACGATTGTCAATTGTCAACAATTAAGTACGTTTAAAAATGCTGGAAAAAAGTGAACCTATTTTAGAAAAAATGGTCCAGCTGATGCAAGCGGCTGAGACCGCTATAGCAGCTGACAGACAATTATCTATGTGAATTAAGGTGGTAGTTACGTTTTCGAAGTTTTGCAATAATTCAAAAAAATACTTGATCGAACCAAATCAAATTTAGCACAGACATTGCAAATGCAGACAGCAATATTTGAGCTTAGTTTAAAATTGATTCTAACTTTTACGGTCATTTTATGGCCCAAAAACAGGATTTTTCGTATATTTTTTGAGGACTTTGAAAATTGTATGTAAATTTTTGTGGCTCCTACACTACTCAGAAACGCCATTCAAAAAAGTTCTAACCCGTTTTATTTTAAGAATATTTTCAGCTAAGTTACGACTTTCTGTTAGTCGTACTAGGCGATCGGTAACTTTGAAGTTCTTTAACACCAATTCTGAATTCCCATGCCAATATCACAAAATGCAAAAAACCATTTGACCCCAAAATTTACAGGAATATAGTCCCCTATGTATCTATAATATCTGGAAAATTTGGTACGTATATGTTATAGTAGCCAAAAGTCTTGGCAGTTTTAATAAACCCCTTTAGAAAATGCAAATTTTCTTCTGTCTCATGAAATGGCATTTTTTACACTTTTGTCAGCCATTTTTTCAGTGGTTAAGAACAAACTGTGCTTAGTGTAATATTAAATGACCCCAATAAGGCCCTAGTTAATTAAGTTTAAAATTTCTAAAAAATCCGTCATTTTTGAGCACAATGAGTGATTTTAGTTGAAGTAACGAATGTCCTGACGGGTTCATGGGCAAACAAAGCAAATTTGACAGTAGCCAATTAAATTTCCCCAATTCCTTTTTCGAATTGAGTGAAAAGTTTTAATATTTTTTTTGTTATAGCCCACCAAAGTCATGAAAACTGCCTTTTCTTGACTTTTTGGTAAAATTTGAGGCAAACCTTTGGTCACAATAAAAATATGCTGAATCAGTACGCTTAGTTTGGCATACTAAAACTTGCACAACACATAAATGTGACATATGTATAAGTGTGACATAAATGTGACATATGTATAGTGTAATATTAAATGACCCCAATACGGCCCTAGTTAATTAAGCTTAAAATTTCTAAAAAATCCGTCATTTCTGAGCACATTGAGTGATTTTAGTTGAAGTAACAAATGTCCTGACGGGTTCATGGGCAAACAAAGCAAATTTGACAGTAGCCAAATAAATTTCCCCGATTCCTTTTTCAAATTGAGTGAAAAGTTTTAATATTTTTTTTGTTAGAGCCCACCAAAGTCATGAAAACTGCCTTTTCTTGACTTTTTGGTAAAATTTGAGGCAAACTTTTGGTCACAATAAAAATATGCTGAATCAGTACGCTTAGTTTGGCATACTAAAACTTGCACAACACATAAATGTGACATATGTATAAATTTCTTGACAGTATGCGAACGTTATTTACCGAGAGCGAAGAAACAATGAAATATATGGAAAACTGCCTAAATTGAGCTAATAAGCTTCACAGAAATAGTCGATGTGTATGGTATGAGTGTTATCGACACTTGAAAAATTGCAATTTCGTAAAAAATAAGTTAGTTGATAATATGCAAAAGACCGTTTGTAAATTGATTCAGTAATTGTTACAAAATATAACAATGAAAAAAGCTGCGAAAACGTAACTACCACTTTAACTGCAACTGTCAATGTGGTTGACAAAAAAAGGCCCAATTTAAAATAGAATTTGCCTAAAAACAGTCAGTGTCGATGACAGTTGGACACTTGACAGTCGGACAGAGCTTCAATAAGCCAAAACTTGGCAATTACAGTCAAATTTGCGGCGACTGTGGTAAATGTGGCAACAAATACACGTCTGACACTTGTCCCGCCAAAAACGTCGTGTGTAACTATTGTAATAACACTAATCATTACGAACGTTGCTGCAGAAAGAACAAGCAAAAGTTTACTGCAAAAGTAATCCAGTGAGTGAAAAGGGTGAACGTTTGACAACATTAAGCCTGTTGCGCAGTAAAAATTAATCGTTGACAAAAGTAAATTTTAAAAATACAAAAACAACATTGGAAGAACATGACACTCAGCCTGAATTAGAATGAAGCTAATCTTGTGCTGTGACCACACGTCAGTAAATGTAAAAAATCCAAAACTTCAAGTCCCCCAGTACGCATAGTCCCAAATGCAGTCGGTTTTATGCTTTTTAGTTTTCTGAGCTCTTATTGTTGCTTTGGTGGCGGTGTAGCAGGTAGCTTTGGGCAAAATTAGCCGTATTTTCAACAGTAGGAGTCAATGTACAGCTTGTTTGATTTGAATAGAAATTTAATCACATCACACAGAAAAACCTAATGAAACTAAATTAAAGCATGTTTATTTTTAAACTTAAAAAATAGCCGCAAAATAGCTTTCAATTCAAGGCATAATGGCAAAATCTTTAAAAAAATCACTAGTGTGTCCCGATTTTAGCTATAACTAAACCTAAAGTTTAAAATTTTCACCCAGCGCCATGTTTACGACCTGAAACAATTTAGGTTACGGAAACTTTAAAGTAGTACAAGACCCGACCCAAATAGTTATTCGACCCGTTTTCTTCAAAATTCGTGTGAAAAATGGATTTAAAAAACTTTGAAAAGAAGGTTTGGAATGTCCAAAAATATGCAATTGAAAGTTTCTATACAAAAAAATTTGTTTGAAAAAAATCAAAAAAAAGTTTGACTTGAAAAACATAAAAATTATCATCACCCGGGATTTGTACCGGGACCCTCTCGCATCGGAAGCAAGAATCTTACCACTGGGCCACCGAGTTACAAATAGGATTGTTTCTAAAAATCTTTTAGTACGATTAAGTGAAGCACAAAACCTCAGTATACCATCCTTCGAGTCTACTATCGATACAATGTCATGCTGTTAACATAAAAAATTTAAAAGTTATATCGTCTGAAGAAGAAACTAATAAAGAAGTAAATCATAGCGGACTTAGGCTTTGACATTTGTATAACTAAGAGCTTTCACGTTCAAGGCCGGTTGGCTCAGGTGGTAGTGCGTTAAGCATTTGCTGAGCATCTGATACAAGTCAGAAGTTTGGGGGTTCGAATCCCCACCGGTTCTCAGCTTTTGCATTCTGAGAGGTACTGCTTTTCTAGTGTTATTTACTAACACTGGAAGGGTATACCTTCCGTGTTATTTAACAGTAGTAAGGAAGGCCTTACAGTGTTAGGCTATTTAACACTGGAAAGTCGACCTACCGGAATTAACAGGTAAGTCTGTCTATTTAAAGATTCTGCAAATTCTATACAAACCAAGTATAAAGTACCTGTTGCGCTGTGGCGCAACAGGAAAAAACAAGCACGTTTTGCGAGTAGAGTTAAATTAATTTTGGATAGAACTCCTTGCGACATGCTTACAGTGCTGAGGATATTCTTCGAATATAGAACGCGGCACCAAAATATTTTAAAGCCAACATCTATAGCTAAACATGACAACTCTTAGGGTGGATTTCAAAAAGGTGGTTTTACTAAACCATGCTTTTACGTACGTTTTTATGTGATTTATGATTTCAATACGAGATATCGCCTGATTCGTTACAAATTTCGCACATTTTCTTAAACCATGGTTTTAGCTCAGTTGAAATTTCAGCAAAACAGAGACCTGCTGTACTGCAGGTTTGAAATTTCAGCAGAGCTAAACCATGGTTTAATAAAACCACGTTTGTGATGAAATCCACCCTTAAGGCCCAATGCTTTACCGGATTAAGCGAACTGTACTTATTCAAGTCCGAGGTTTAGGAATGGCAAATCTGGTTAATAAACGGACTAAACTACTTAAAATAAGTCATAGCTTAATTTCAGTCTGACTCCGTTCCAAAACTACCACTGGACTAAACGGACTCAACATGCACGCTTAACATTAGCTTAGTCCGTTTAGTAAAATCAGTGAAGGTATTAGAGTTCGACTAAAAAGCAGCGTGCTTAAAGTTAAGTCAGCTTAATCCAGAGGTTTAGAAATGGAATTTGTAAGCTTAACCTTTTAATTTGGTGAAGGAATCTGCCCTCAGTCATAGCTACTAGCCAGCAAATGCTAGCGCAAATTTTCACAAATGTTGCAATTTTTCAGGGACTGTAAGATGGTTAACGCTTGATGGTAAAGGCATAAAATTTTGACAAAAAGAGGTGCATGTTCGGTCGAAGAAAAGAAACCTAATTGCAGGTTAACTATCACTGACTGCGACTGAACTAAATGACAATCTAAATTTCTAAGGGAATTATACGTTAATTTGCAAAACGCTACGCTTGTGTTAACTAAAATATTGTTGCGAAATGGTTTTGGTGTGCAAAGAAAGATCACAGATGCTTAGAACCATTTCAGTACGTGTCTTGACGCGACTTCAAAGATGAGAAACCTCCCCTTCACTCGGAGATGTATAAACTACATATATACTTCTGCCACTATAAAAAGCAAATATTTGAATAATTGGAGAGTTGGAGAAGTAGTTAGACTTGTGCATTTGATTGACCGCTAGAAAGGATTGTGAAATTATACAACATGCAAAATTTCGAAATTTTGGGGTCCAGACATAAAATTTTTTACCGATCCGGATCGCCGACACGGAACTTTTATGTCGATCCAAACCGTTGAGACGATCCAACTCACATCACTAGTTTGGAAAGCCATCTAAAGTCTGACATCCCTTGGCTCCAACATACTGATATGTAATGTACGAAACATTGTCCAAACAGGTTTCATTTCAACACTGTTCACTGAGATTACTTTCCTGTGGACGTACATGTTATGTATGGTCTGACACACGCTCGCACAAACTTTCTTGCAAATCAACAGTGTTATATCGCTAAGTACGTAATTCATATAACTAGCTACGTGCATAGAATCATACACACGCCCACACAAACAGTGCTTTTTCATGACCTACCTCTTGTTTTACAGTACAACTACATGCAATCATAGAAGACGATTGCAGTATAGTATATACGCGGCGGCTGAGGCCGCCGCGTAACAAGCTGGATTAATTCAAATTAATTCTGCTGGTATCTCTGCAATTTCAAAACGGTTTACTGCTACATTCAATATTTCTGTGGGACAAGTTATTGTACCTATTGACATGACAATTGACCCTGGTGCAGAAATTTCAGCAATACCTGAAAACACTATACACTTACTATAAACATTTTGCTGAATTTAAACTGCAACTAACTACAGAAACTCTGTGTAGCACGCACTATTATTGGCTGTAACGGTATTATTGACGCTGCTATTAAGTTTGGATATCAAGGTGCTGAAACTAAACTTTACGTAGTCCCTAAAAACTATCGCGCAATTTTAGGCGTGGACGCTTTCACGGCCCTAAAATTAGAGCTAAAAGGAGACGACACTGTTGGCCAACTGGCGATAAATAAAAACGCGCCAGTAGTTCGGGACACGCAAAAGCTTGTCGAGCAGCAGCTTGCAAAGCTAGCAGGTCTTGGTATCGGCAAAGTTCTTGATTTTCAACATGTCAAGTTACCGACAAGTTAGTTAGTTACCAACAAGTTAGCCGACAACGCTAAACGTCTGGTGGAGAAACTACGGTCTGTACCCCTTGCTCGGCGAGATAGCATCAAGAAAAAGATTTTGGCAGTGGTAGATCGAGGCGTATGGGAACCGGTGGGAAAATCACAGTGGGTGCACGGGATGGTGACTGTGCCTAACCCTGACGGGTCTGTGCGTATAACAACGGACTTGACCCAGCTAAACAAGTTCGTCATACTGAACCGCTTTCCCCAACATTTCTGATACACTACTGGAGCTTAAAGAACCAAAAGCTTTCGCAAAGCTTGATATGTCCAAAGCCTACTTTCATATAGAAATAGCGCCAATCTCCAAAAACCAACTTGGGTCGACCTTCTGAACGCTTTTCATTTGCCTAAGAAAGAGGGTTGATGGAGTGTACATGAATACGAAATAGATAAAGTAAAGTGTGGTGTGACTACGACTGTAGTGACATTACCGAACACCACAAATATAATGGATAGATTGATCTCAGCCGAACTAGGCTAAAACCATAAATCATTTTACCAGTTAGGCCCATCAGCCTAAATACTCACTTATAAATCTGCAGATTCAAAAAACTTTAGGTAACTATCAGCCAATTCTTTGGCTGAAAGCTAAGCCCTAACTAATCCATGTATTAAGGGCAGCCAATGCCGAAAATATTGAGGTTAAGCCGCGAACTTTCCATGCAGGCGGACGAAGCTTACAGAAAAAGCAAGCCCTGCCGTCAAAGTAGACGGCTTGCTGGTCAGCCATGACTTGATTTCTCTGCGCCCTTTTATAAAAAATTTCTAACTAATTTGCATATCCATGCCATTTTTGAGCAATCTCAATGGCTAGCAATTGATTGCACATCCATACGTGTACACTGGGTCTCGGTCTAGAGGAGGGCTTGTCCCTTTTTTCGAAGTTTTAGCGGGGCTTGTCCCAACGTTTCGGGGGCTTGAAATGACAAAAACGCAAGAATTTCCAATTTTTGCCTAAAAACGGAAATTTTCTGCAAAATTCAGCTATTTTCAGAAATTTTAGCTTTTTGCTCATTTTGGAAGCATTTTAGAGCAATTTGGGGCTATTTTTTCAATTTACGGGCACCTTTTTTAGCACCAAGAAAGGGGGCTTGTCCTGACGTGTCAAATCTGAGGGGAGCTTGTTCCAAAATCTCAAATCTGTGGGGGCTTGCCCTCCCCACCCCATGTACATCTGTGTGCACATCCCATATGAATCTACTAAGATGATCGATTTTTGTAATAAATTAAAAACAAAAATGTAAAAAATAAAAAATTAACATTCCAGAATCGTACTGGGGAGCTCTGGTTTGCAGTAACAAACTACGTACAAATCACGCGCTAACCCATTGCGATGCCGGTGCTTCTCACAGGCTTATCATTCAAAATATATATATATATATATATATATATATATATATATATATATATATATATATATATATATATATATATATATATATATTTCTGTGTGGCTGTGGGACGTGGACTGTCCGACGTCAGAATGCCCAAGCGCTCCAAGTCTTCAAAAATATGTGCCTACGGCGGTTGTGTGGCTTATCATTGCTAGACCGTATTTGTACGGACGCAATCCATAATATCTGTCAGCGATCCAAGCCAATTACATCGATAGTGAAGGAACGACGGCTTCGCTGGCTGGGACACCTACTTACGGTAGTCGACTGTTTAATTAACTTCTTGTGTCGAAAGCGCCTCTTCACTGAAAAAGGCCTCGCGGAAGAGTTTTTGAAACCTGGGAACGGAAAATGGTAGTGAAGGAACTGGAGCCAGTATTTCGCGAAGTTTCATAGCAGCGCTGGAAATCAGATGCATTCGACGCATCAATCTGTGCAGAATCGGTAATTAATTGCAAATATTGCAGTTGTATGTAGCTTTTAGCACTTTTAGCTGCGCAACAGTTGCAACAACTATTCTTGAAAGATAAATTAATACAAATTACCGGGATTGCCAAAATCAGTGAATCCAGTCCAGGATTTTCTGAAAAAGAATAGAAGCTTATGTGTATATTGCTCTAAAAGTACTATTTATGTTTAATAATTATAAAAGATAATTCTGATGATGATGATGATGATGGATGATTCTGAAGTTTTGCACTATGATGCCCCCTTGGTCATAATTTCTATCTGCTGTCGCGGTGTTGTCATTCTTCAACAAAACGTTTACCATATCAATTCAAAAACATTATAGTAAATGTACTGTATTACATATTAAAGTAACTAACGGTTTTTGTGATTTTGGGTACGTTGACACTTGACAACATTCAAAATGCGCCCAGCAAATTCAAAGCACATGTCACCTAGAAACCGTTTTTGAAAAATTTCAAGAGCATGGCATTAAAATTTACGTTGCCAAATGCAAATTCTTCCTAACTTAGCTTCAATTTTATAGTTACTCTAAAACTGCAGATGGAATTCGTCACAACAAAGCCAAGATCAAAAGCCGTTTAAACCTGACCCCACTGATTGCAACGAACTCCGGCGTATAATCAGCATGTATGGTTTTTATTGTCAACACGTACCGAATTTGGTTTACATTGCATCGTCACTACATAATTTGTTTACATTGTCTCAACCTTAAAATAATTCACCAGAGGTTTACTGGTTTTACACCCATTTAAAGGTCTTTGCTGAGCTGAAATCATTAATCAGTGATTCTGCATTACTTTACTACCCCTCTACAGAAAACAAATGCTATACATTAACGACAGACGCCTCTGACATGGCAAATGAAGCCGCCCTTCACGTGTCACAATTCGAAATTTCAGTGTCGTTGGCGTTTTACTTCGGTCAGTTTGCTCAAACTCAACTACTAGAGGCTTGTTATGTTATCAAGTGTACAAACCACAAACCTTTGGTGAGCACATTCAACGGTTTAACGTAAGATCAAAAAAACCGCAACTATATTATTTGACAGAGTTCATTGATGATGCTCATATTATTTTTGAGAAAAAACATTGTCGCTTGTCGCGAACACATGGTCAAGAAGCGTCAACGCTGTCAATGTGTTTCTTTCAATGTATTGCGAAAGCCCAAGTATTTGCGACAGAGGCGGAGCTAGATGGAAGCTTTCAACCGAAAGCATTTATGGATTTATGGTGACGATATCATTTGTGACGTTTCGACTCTATTTTTGTGAGCACTAACCCTCAATCATTTGTAACAGGGACGTTCGATTTATGATCGTCCCTGTCATCTTGCCCCTCCCTCCCGTAAAACGGGGACGTTCAATTTATGACCGTCCCTGTCATCTTAATTTCAAATTAATGACCTAAACTTTTGGGGTAAACCCAATCCTAACCTAAACCCCCATTAATAACATGATTTAATGTCTTTTTGACATTTAGCTACGAAACCTAAAACTTACCTAGCGTCCCTGCAACCTAAACTTTTCTTATAAAACTTCGGGCACAAAGGTACCGCCGACATCTACCATAACCCCCAGATGACACCCTAAACCTAACTAACCCAAGCTAAACCTGGCGGGAAGAAAAACGATGAGTCGTTGGGTAGAAGTGGACCGTGAGCGGTCTGGTTTTAAAGAGAGATCAAGCGGATTGTGAAGTGTGGATTGTGACTGTGAAGTGTTGGTGTGTGTAAAGTTGATGGTGAGAGAGAGAGGGATTGATTAAAGTTGAGGTGAAGTGAACTGAAAGTGGTATATAATAATTGCTGTAATTGTAACCGTTTGTGTAACCCGTTTGTTCATTGTTTTACTGGTAAACCTTGATAACCCTGTGTCCTTGTCTCTTTTAAGTAACCAGTTAAGGCATCGTAGTTAGGCATCTAGGATTAGAATCCGCGACCCACCACTGTAACCCCAACCTAGGTGACTTAACGCACTAGAAGGTCGGTACATAATTACCACTACCGCCTTACCGCCTTCCTCCCACCAATTACATCTACTTTAACTTGGTTACATGGCATCCCTGAATAATTAACCCATATAATTTAACTCTTATACTTACTCGATTTTATATACTTGAATTACTATTTCTTTTGTTTTGTTTATCTCTGCCTGCTGGCAGTTCACCTTGATCATGACTGCAGAAAATGACAATGACCCTTCTGACAGAGATGTGCGACACCTGCATATCCTTATCCAGCGTCAAAATGACACCATCGAACAACATGCTCGTCTAATCCAAACCCTGAACCAGTTTCTAACTAATAATGTCACCCAATCAGTCCCCCTGAAAATGAACCCACTCCAACCCGCGTGTAGGCGACGACTTCTCCCAGTGGCTAGACATTTTTGAGCTCTATGCAGCTAGCCAGTGCTGGTCTGATGAGATCAAGTGCAGGACCCTCCCCATCTACCTCCGCGAATTCGCTCTAGAGCAATACAAGGACATCCCCCAAGACCAACGTCAAACCTACCCTCTCCTTAAACAAGCCCTTTCTTCTGCCTTTCTCCCCCCCGAAAATCAACGAATTGCAAGCCTAGTACTGAGAGGTCGCGTCAAACTGCCTCAAGAAACTTTGGCTATAAGCAAGAGCTGAAACGTCTAGGTCGTGCAGCATTCTCTAATTTGGCACCCGAAATGAAAGACCATTTCATCAAGGAAGCATTTATTGCTGGTCTTCCTATAAATTTGAAGGAATATGTGCTTGATAAAGATCCCGACACCCTTCAAAAAGCTTTCACCCTGGCCCAGAAAATAGAGGCCCAAGGCTCCTTGATAACCCATGAAATAACGAAAACTCAAAATGTCACCCGCGAAGTAAATTTGACTGACACCCTGCACAGCATCACCACAACCCTAAATGCACAGCAAAAAGCCCTAGCTGACTTAACCACCCCCTCCCCTAAAACGTCTGGAGACCCAACAGACTGTTTGGCCAAAGCCCTAGAAGTTGCGTTGATAAACGCTAAACAACCCTACCGTGAATACCCCAGAGAATCACGCCCCCGTGACCGAAATCAAACACGATATTCCGAAAGGTCACCTACCCCTTTCAAACCCTGCACTCGTCACCATGAATATGACCACCGTGAAACATATAATTTACGTCACCATCATGCTCCCGACACTTGGCGTCACCAAGCCTATTCACCCCCTCCCTTTGAGAAACTTAGAACTCAGCCTCGATACGTCCGATTTGAATGGTCTTCACGTGGCGAGCCCTTCTGCGCACGTTGTGGTCGAGAAGGTCACATTCGTCCTAACTGCGATACTCGCTACAACCGTTCCCCAACTCCCACTAGATCTCGACACGAACGTGACCCATCCAGAGAACGCTATCACAATGCTTCCTGGAATGAGTCAAAATATCGTAAAACCGGTCACCGACACCCCAACTATGTCAACCGAAGCCGGTCAATCACACCAAACCAATCGCGTAATTGCGATAAAACACCAGATCGCGATCGAACCAATAGTCGCGAGTGGCAGAACCACACACCTCACCCCCGAGACACCCGGTCCAGATCCTCTAGCCGACACCACGTTGACACCATTAGTCTTGACACCATGACCCCACCCCTCACAATTTGAAGTCAAAGACGTCAATTGAATCGATATTTGATGATTCTTTCTTAGCCCTCTACAGTGACATGACTCTAGTTGACACCAAACAACGTAACCCAAATGTGAATATGAACGGCATCACAATCGTTCCTGCAAGTCAAGGTGAAACCCAAGCTTCTGCTAACCCTACCCAAGGTCTAGCTGAACAGTCACAAAACCCACCCTGCCCTGACGTAATCCAACCCTCCGAGTGCCAAACTGACTGTGAGCTACCTGAAACTCCCGTCACGTTCACAATCGACGCCTCCATGCCAATTTTGAAAAAGGCAGACGAATCTGACAGTAACCCCAATGACACCGAGTCACTGACGTCTGAGAGTGACAGCAGTGTTTTTGACATTCATGTAACGAGTGATGGCAATCACGGCCCCTCCCTGCAACTTCGGCGCAGTCCTCGAGTACCGAATTTAGTCACCTAGCAATCTGCTGAAAACACTGACACCCTAAATACTGACACCGCAAACACAGCCTCCGTTGCTAGTTGGCTGCTTCTAGCGGCTAATTCAGCGGCTCTTGTCTGGTTCCTGATACTGTTCTGGCTTTTGATTCCCAAAGTCTCGGGTCACTCAATGCAAATTTGTCACCAAACACCGGGCGGTCACCCAATTGCAGTCCCGACTCAAATCACCTGCACAGCTCCTAACCCGGCCCTTGTAACCAGAAAAAGAGCTCAGCTATGGCTGCCTCGATCGACACCCCTGACAATTCCTGCAGCATCTTGCCGATTGAGCACATCCACAACATGTACCCACGTAGGATTTTTAGGCTCTCGAGGTATTGTCAGCGACAACACCGAGTACCTACCAGTCGACCACCAGACATGTCGACAAGCACTGACAACCAAGAAATATGGCAACCTCCCGTTGTCACCCTTGAGTGATGACCTGTGGTCAACAAACAGACCTCACATCCTCTCTTTCAAATGGTGTTGTTATGATAAATGTACTGTCACCCTCAACTTTATTCTAACAATGGGCATGATAGCTACAATTGACGGCTCTACCCTCCTTAGTAACCTGGGGATTATCAGTAACCATACAGGATCTAAAAACTTAACTTCAGCTATGATGGCTTCACAGTTATAATCTGGAAGTCAGCTGATCTATTCCCTATTTGCCCATTCGAACCCCAGCTATTTTACGACACCCAAATCAGCGCTGGTCACGTTGTTATTGACACCATACAAAGAGCATTCTCATTAACAAAACAGGTCACTTATAATTGCCTCCCTCCCTCAACGTATTTAACTGACCAAGGAGTTGTTTTGCGTTTTCCTGGTGTAACCTTCCAAACCCTAATGAAAAATTTGCACCCCATGCCCCACACTGGTAAATACGGAACTGAAACTGACCCAATCAACGCAAAATTGAACTATTTGCTCCATAAAACCCAACAAACCGAAATCGCAAACTTCCGACAGGTTTGGTTAGCGATTTGCCACTTAGCCAATCAACAGTTGCAAATAATTCACCAACTTTTGCGGATAGAACCTACCCTTGGAGCCCATGTTTTGTTAAACCGTACAGATATTTTTGCAAAATTTTCAGGCGAAGCTCTCATAGTTTGGCCTTGTTTGCCAATTCAACCCACCCAAATTTTTTGGGACTACGCTTTTAACGGGACTTGCTACGAACTAATCCCAGTCCTGTTCAACTTTTCCTTTTACTTCCTCTCTGCAGGAGGTACTGACCTTGTCCCTTACTCAGACACCATTCCCTGCCCATCTCCTATTCGCGGATTGTACTTCAACGGGACTTGGCAGTCCACAAATGGTATAGTATCTGTGTCTACCTTACCCGCCGAGCTTGCTTGGCAAGGGAAGTGGATCTCATTTACATTTAACTCCCCTCCAATTATCCCCTCACTTGACCAAACCACCTTCCAACTAACCCTTTTCCAACAATATTTAGCCAAGACTCATCAGTTAGAAGTTAAACTACAAGCCCTAGCCTCATACGCATCAACCTTCTCCACTGACCCATCTGTAATTGAGCATGCAATCTCTGGTTTTGTGAAAGGCGCAACCCACTTAGCCGATAAAGGGCTAACAATCTTTCAGCGTCTGAAAAGCATGCAGTTATACAGTAACCCTTTCCTTGATATCTTTTTACATGGACCTATGCAACTGCTTGTCAATTTCACCGTTCTAATATGCCTGTTAGTCTTCATCATTTTTATGAGTATACGCCTCACCAAACAATGGTGTGAAGTCGTTCCTACGACCCCCCACTGTGATCACGAACCTGACACCTTTCAAATGGCACCACCCTCTAGACGCAAAGTCACATGGGCACCTCCGACGTATATAGAATCAGAGCTAGACTCCAACCTCCTAGACAATCCCCCACCGTTCCCACCACCTCCCCATCCCGACATGATGACGGACCATACTGTTAGAACACAAACCACGCACCAGTGCGCCATCGTAACAAGCAGTATTCCTCATCCCAATAACCACACAAAGACGCCCATCTCTGATAAACCTCACTCCAGTAACCTTGAAAC
>JASANF010013107.1:0-13506 GCA_030248245.1 Trissonchulus sp. WLG1_4 | reverse complement strand
ATACATGGATCAGCGACTTAGGGCCCACTGAGCGGGTGTAGCGGAGGGTTCTGCCTGACACCTATAGCCACGCCGCCCCGGGACACCGCCCCTTTGCGGGGGACATTGTGCCCATAAGTACCAAAGGGCACGTATAAAGCTATGTATACGATGAAATATGCAAGTTACCCACCTCAACGGCAGGGGGCTTTCACATTTGTGATAGATAATATAGTATTTACTGTAGCAGTAACTGCAGCGCGCAACGAGCGCAACAAGGTAGCACACAAGAGTTTACGGTGTTTTTTTTGCGAGTAAGTCTACATTTCCTTTCGATGATTTCCTGCGACATGCTTGTAGTGCTGAGGATATTCTTCTTTTTGAATAAAAATGTGCACAAAAAAATCGAAAAGCCACCAGGTTTAACTGAAACATGACAGTATTGTTATGTCACTGTCAGTCATAATCAGCTCTGCTCAGCTCAACCTAAAGTCAGCGAGCGTTCTTGAACCCTTGCGTTGCGTATAATTTCTGGTCCACAAATTCTCAGCATTAACGCAGGAAACCTCCAGGTGCAGTTTGCATTTGCCTAGAGAAAAAGCGTTTGCGAGCTTACTTCTGTCTGGGCAAAAGTGTCCCAACTGGTCTCCATGTTGGTGCCTAATTATATTCTCACCTCCACTTGCACTGATTGATTAATTACAATACATATATCAAGCGTATAAAGTTTTGTCATAGTTCATTCATACTAAAACTGTTTTTTATTACAGCAATATTGTACACTCAACTGACAAAATTCCACATATTAATTATAATGACGCGCAAAACTAGCATTACATCTTAGAGCTAAGAGTGATATTTTTTGATCTAGCTAAGCTGTCATATGATGATGACATGCGTTCAACTTATTGCCTGTAGCATAGCTCAGGTCTGCCCTTCTAAGAGGCAGTTTTTTACTGCAGATCTCGCGATATACAATCGCGATGCAACAGGTTTTGATTCATGTCGTAATACCGCGCGATGAGCACGACAAAGCCGCCCGTCGTTTGTGTTGTACTGGGATGCATACCTATATAAACGATATGACACACACACTAAAAGGTACGCAATTTTGCGATGGCGCTTGATCGAACATGACTACGCGCCATCATACGATATGTATCGTAATACAGTATATACACGCCAGTATATATATAGTATACACGTAAGACGCGGCGGCCGAGGCGAAGACCCACTCCGCTTCGAAGCGGCCGGAGAGCACGGTCTTCAGAGCAGAGCAGCCACAACATCACAACGAGATAACAATTTCACAAATATAAAAACTTAGACAGAACATTTTATTGTTTGCAAACTGCTAAAAACTGAACTGCGGCCATTTTAGCGAAAATAAAAGTAATAATTTGACCTTTGAAATATTTTTGACTGAGAGCACACTTTGGTGTACCGGTGACTGTATTCTAACATCTCGATCTACTACCGTAGGCGGAGCTGCAGAGACCGTAACCCTTATATACGTTAATGTAAGTCCGCACCTTGGGTGGGGGATAGAACCGTCTCCCCAAAATTTTTTTTTGGCCTAAAAGGGTACGACCTTTATAGTCTTGCCGCGATAAATTTTGTAAGTACGACAAAATTAGTCAAACAAACAGTGATAAACAAAGAGCAGCGGCTACAAAAAGCATTGACAGTTCAGCGAACACAAATAAACAAAGTAGGCCCCAAGCAAGGTTTGCTGAGTAAAAAAAACTACCGCACTGCGAATGTAAATCTTCAACCGCACGAAACATAGCCGTGTGCACAACGTATCCCCTTGATTGTTGTAACCTTGTAACCAAATTTTCACAAAAAAAGAGTTGGCAAAAACTGTAGGACCAGACGCGATAAATGCGCAACGAAATATCGACCAAATACTCTCAAAAATGACTTGGACATGAACGCACTGATATAGATAATTTTAAACAGCGTTTAGACCACTCGGCTTACGCTGTTATAATTAAAAACTACTGAGACGTTTTTTTCTTAAACGCTAGTAGGAAAAGCAAACATTTTGTTTTATTCATCATTCAAGAAAATTTAAAATAAATTACATCATTAATTTATTTAATATTAAATTTGAAAAACGACAGTTTTATTTGTTTTTCCAACTGTTCCAAATTGTCCAAAACACAGGAAATTGGACTTAGGCATACCGAGACACCCATGTGACTAGACGCTGCGATTGTGTGTTGAATTAAAATTATTCTAAAACTCATAAAACTTAGAATAAACTACATTTCAGAGCATAAATAATGTAATATTGACGATTAACTGCAAAATAGCAAAAACTGTATTGCGAATAAAAACGGCAGACTTCCCAAGCCGAATCTACACGTTAATCACACGCCGCTGACCAACACGCAGCGCCTCTTTTAACACTGCGCAGAGTTGGTTTCAAAGCACAATAGTTCCGAATGAAGGTATCGGTAAACTGATTGGCATAGAGGAATGCCTGTTCTGCGTCTGCACTCCACAGCCGAGGGACCCTCCAATGGCTCCGGTTTTCAGGCGCAACCCACGACCGGCCATCATCGGTCGAAGGGAGTGACGATCATTATTCTAGAAATCAGGAAAAGATGACTGCAAATATCATTTTGAATAGGGGCCCTGGGAGTCCCGTAGGAAATCTACTGGAGTTCAATTTAATCCACCAATGGATAAACATGGAGCACAGTACAACTAGTTTAGAAGAGTACCCCAAAATATGTAAATTTCATCTTGTAAAAATGCCTACATATATATATATATATATATATATATATATATATATATATATATATATATATATATGTATATATATGTATATATATATATATATATATATATATATATATATATATATATATATATATATATATATATATATATATATATATATATACATATATATATATATATATATATATATATATATATATATATATATATATATATATATATATATATATATATATATATATATATATATATATATACACACACACACACACACACACACAGACATATATATATATATATATATATATATATATATATATATATATATATATATATATATACGCTTTGCGGTGGAGAGATCATATTTCGGGGTTGTTTTTGTAAAGCTAGTTTGTACTGTGCTCAGTGTTTTTTGCATTGGTGGATTAATTTGGAACTCGAGTAGATGGTATTCGTAATTGTAGACTCCGGGTATTGATGCTTTGGTTTTGGTCTTTGATTCCAATATGATCGTCACTCCCTTCGACCCGATGATGGCCGGTCGTCGGTTAGTGGACCGAGAAGAGCCATTGGACCGATTCCTCGCTGTCAAGTGCCGAGCGCAGAACAGCATTATCTATATGCCGATCGTTACCGATCCGTTCTTGCGCGGGCACGGCAACCAAACTGAACTGGACGACATGATGGTGGAAAGCGAGGGGCCCAGGGACGGGCCCAATGATCCGCCGACCTCTCTTGCCCCGGTTGCTCAGGCCCCCGCCGTGCTAAGCTTGCAGTTTGTAGTTTCTCCAGACGGAGTCTTGCACCCTATGGAGCCATTACCCGGTCCCATTGGTCCCCCGGTAGTCCACCTGGCCGGGCACTGCTAAGCTGTTGACCTGGGTCGATGCTGTCTCGCCAGTTGACTTTTTTTATTGTGTTAGTTGAACTGTCAATGCTTTTTTTTGTAGCCGCTGCTCTTTGTTTATAGCTGTTGTTTAACTAATTTTGCTAGTAGTTACACATTTATAGCCACAAGACGTTGCTGGCAAAGGTGGTACCCTTAGGGTCCTCCCTGCCGAACCGAGGACGGTTCTATCCCACCTCCGAGGTGTGAACAGCTTACGTAACGTATACAGTACTGTGCAAAAAAAAGTTCCCTCTTCGTCGGCGTACGACGAGCTTCGTCGTTCGCGAAAAGTGACGAACGTTGGCCGGAAAGTGACGAAGCAAAATTTTTGTGTTTATTGCATGCGGAAGTCTATTAGAGTGCCCTGAAGCTAAAAATCATGATTGACACAATTTGTCAACGTCAAATCGCTTCGTCGGCAAAAGGTGACGAACCTTCGCGAAAAGTGACGAACGTTGGCCGGAAAGTGACGAAGCAAATTTTTTGTGTTTACTGCGTGCGCAAGTCTATTAGAGTGCCCTGAAGCTAAAAATCATGTTTGACACAATTTGTCAACGTCAAATCGCTTCGTCGGCAAAAGGTGACGAACCTTCGCGAAAAGTGACGAACGTTGGCCGGAAAGTGACGAAGCAAAATTTTTGTGTTTATTGCATGCGGAAGTCTATTAGAGTGCCCTGAAGCTAAAAATCATGTTTGACACAATTTGTCAACGTCAAATCGCTTCGTCGGCAAAAGGTGACGAACCTTCGCGAAAAGTGACGAACGTTGGCCGGAAAGTGACGAAGCAAAATTTTGGTGTTTACTGCGTGCGGAAGTCTATTAGAGTGCCCTGAAGCTAAAAATCATGTTTGACACAATTTGTCAACGTCAAATCGCTTCGTCGGCAAAAGGTGACGAACCTTCGCGAAAAGTGACGAACGTTGGCCGGAAAGTGACGAAGCAAAATTTTTGTGTTTACTGCGTGCGGAAGTCTATTAGAGGGTTGTATAAGGTTGTATGTATAAGGGTTACGGTATCTGCAGCTCGGCTACGGTAGTAGATCGAGATGTTAGATACAGTAACCGGCAATACACTAAAGTGTGCTCTGAGTCAAAATATTCAGAGGTCAAATTATTATCTTTTATTTTCGCTAAAATAGCAAGTTAAAAGTCAGTTTTTAGCAGTTGCAAAAACAAGTAAAATGTTCTGTCTAAGTTTTTATATTTGTGAAATTGTTTTTATCTAGATTGTAATGTTGTGGCTGCTCTGCTCTGAAGACCGTGCTCTTCAGGGCCGCTTCGAAGCGGAGTGGGTCTTTTTACGCGGCGGCCTCAGCCGCCGCGTACAATATATATACTATATTACGTGTATATACTATATATATACTGGCGTGTATATACTATATTACGATCAGCTGGTATGAATAGCACATAAGTCAGTGTAAATCGGCTGGCAGGTCAGCAAAATACACTGTTTTTGTGGGCGTGTGTGTGTGTCATATCGTTTATATAGGTATGCATCCACATACAACACAAACAACAGGCAGCTTTGTCAGTGCTGGGAAACTGCGCACAGTATTACGACATGAATACAAAACCTGTTGCATCAATATTTCACCGATTGTATATCAGCGAGTCTGCAGTAGGAATCTATGTCCTGTACTTGAGAAGGGCAACCCTCACTCTGTTACAGGCAATAGTGGATCACATGTCATCATCATGTGGTTCACATTTGGACAGCTTCAGCTAGATGAAATTGTCACTCTTTGACTATTAAGATGTAATGCTAGTTACGCATAATTTATAATTAATATGTGAATATTTTTTGTCAGTTAAAATGTACAATATTGCTGTAATAAAAAACAGTTTTAGTATGAATGAACTATGACAAAACTTTTATACGCTTAATATATGTATTGTAAATTAATCAATCAGTGCAACTGTTGAAAGTAGAATTGTAATTAGCGGCCAACATGGAGCCATTGGGACACTTTTGCCAGACAAAGTAAGCTCACAAACGCTTTTCTCTAGGCAAAAATGTCAAAGCACTTTGGCCTGGAAATGGTTTCGTCGTTAATGCTGAGATTGTGGACCAGAAATTATACGCAACGCAAGGGTTTCAAGAACGCTCGCTGACTTTAGTTAGACTGAGCAGACTCAATTATGACTGACAGTGACATAACAATACTGTCATGTTTAGTTAAACCTGGTGGCTTTTCAAAATTTTTGTGCCGCGTTTTATATTCGAAGAATATCCTCAGCACTACAAGCATGTCGCAGGAGAATCAGTCGAAAGGAAATGTAACTTTACTCGCAAAACGTGCTTGTTGCCAGTAAACTCTTGTGTGCTACCTTGTTGCGCTCGTTCAAGCGGCTGCCAGTTACGCTGCTACGGTAGATACTCCTGTCTATCACAAATGTGAAAGCCCCCTGCAGTTCATCGATAACTACGTGTTGAGTAGTATACATAGCTTTATACGTGCCCTTTAGTACTTATGGGCACAATGTACTACGCAAACTATGTGTCTCCCAGACCAGCATGGCTATAGGTGTCAGGCAGAACCCTCGTGTTACATTACACCCGCTGCATGGCCCTAAGTCGCTGATAAGTGTATCACCATTCATTGTTGCCATTTCTCCTTGCTCTAAGACAAAATTTTCCGCCTGGGTGCAAACTTGCTTACAACACCACGACCGTTTAGGCGATAACAAAATGTTTGAAAACCATAACCCCTCTGCAATTCGGGTTAGGTTTTTGCCTTCCCACTGTTTTTGCTCTATTGCTGTTTTACACATTTCCAATGTAGAGGGTTTTGTTATGGTTTTAGTTTCTGTAACACTAACGGAGCCGAAAAATGATGTATATGTACAGACTTTCTTCGTTTTCAACCAGCAACTAAAACCTTTTATCTTTGTGGTTCACTACGGGGTGCCCACAGTTTAACAAACATTTTCTAAAACTGGGGGCACACACCGAACATTCTGTTGTATTGACACTGCATGTCCAGCTCTTGATCTGGCACATAATTGAAACTCGTAAGCGTACGTAATACCCAGTATAAATAGAGCGAAAAGCGCCACTATTTGTTTTGTGAAACACAAAGGTTGTACGTTTCGCCTACCCGCTGCTGTATTCACAACCGAAACAGGTGTGTGAGTTTCGGCTCTTTCCTTCAAATTTTCTGTTGAAACAAACTCAGTTGAATGGTTAATTTCAGTATCCGCTGCGTCAATCACATTAGTAGTAAATATGCTGGCTACTAAGTTTTCGATTTTATCTTCTAAAGACGCTAGCTTTATTTCGGTTTCGGATGTAGGCTGTGGCACCACTTCATCCGTAGAATTGACTGAAAATCGAGCCCTTTGGGAATTTGAATGTGTATGATTTGGGTTTGTAGGTCGTGTGCGGCATTTACTCTTGATGTGTCCCACCTTGTTGCAGGCCGCACATATCGGTTTCCCATCAGTCGTGTACTCAAATCTGTTTATTTGGCGTGGATTATCACGCTGATTACTATCCGAATTTGGTCTAGTTCCTTGACCGGGTCCCTTTTTCTCCTTTTCTCTGCTTTTGAAAAATCCATCTAAGCGGCGTTCTAGCCGACTTAGTCTGTCTGACAGCGACATTTCAGAAATTGCGGGTGTTATGACGTTTATATCTGCTGCAGTACTCTCTGTATGAAGTTTAAAACTTTTTATTTAGTTTGTTGACGATTCTAGTTGCTTCTGTATCTTTTTGCGCAATCGTAAATGCTTCCTGGAAAGTTCCAGGGTTCCTCGAAAGAACTGCACGTTTAAAGATACGTAGCAGTCCGCTAATGAAAAATTCTTTTTCCATATGTTCACGCATTTGTGTCGTGAACTCCTCTGCTGGGTAGGCTTGGCGTGTGAACTTACGAATTTCATGAGCGTAGTCTGCAACAGGTTCCCCTTCTTTTTGTTTCCTGCTGCGCAAATTAACTACAGTCAGGCGGGCCTTCTCCTTAGGGTAGAGATGCTCTTTCAATTTTGCCACCAAAACTGTGTAAGTTAGGGTATCTGGGTGCCCTTCATACTGTTTGAGTATGTCACGGTACGTTTCGTAAGCTGTGTCTCTCAGGTAGCCTGGCGAGATAGTGCGTTTTTCAGTCTCAGACCAGTTTCCAGCAGCTGCAGCCAGTTCAAAGGTTTCTTTAAACTGACTGAAATTTTCCTCTAACTTGCCTGTAAAAGGAAACAGGGTGATTGGGTTCAAAGTTTGAATTTGGGGGGGGGGGCGCGGCCTGTGCTTGGCCGCCAATAGCGCTAATCTGGTTATTCAGACGCTGAACAGTAGCAGCCTGCTCTTGTACCTGCCTACTGAATTCTTGCCTTAACCGCAAGATATCTTGCTCGTTTTTCGAAACGACTCTAGCGACCTGCCTATCCTCACGGTCAGAACTTTTGTCTTCGGACATATTACACAGTGGCTTACCGTTTACCTGCGGTACGTAGGAACGTTAAGTGAGAAGTGAGGCCGAGTTGCGTTTGGATAACGCCGTAGGGAGAATCTGGTAGTAGGCTGTTGTGGCGGGGCTTACTCCGGGACTAAATCTGCACTAGTGACTATTGCCAACTTAGTACTGTGGTTGGGCGCATGGAAGGTCGGTTCTCCTTGCCGGGGCACCAATTTGTGATGGTGCAGTTCTGGGACGAAATAGCAAGAAGCATTTACTGGCTCCAAACAAACAAGAGAAGAAGAACGCTCTGCTCCTCAATATAACAGATTATATAATATTTCAAGATTACAGAAAAACACAGACATAACACAGCTATCGCTACCGGCGAATAGCCGTAAAGGTTAGCTGGAGCTGGGGCAAATTCCAAGGAAGTTCTACGAATAACACGAAAACACTTCCTTGGAATTTGAAAGGTTACGTAAGTAAACACTACCTACAGTATGACGGAACGCTGTACGTACGGTAGGTAGTACGACTTACTTAGGGACGTTTATTTGGCCAGGTGACAATTGTGTGGTTATGTAAAGTCGCAGCCTCATGACGTCACCCCTCATCTGACAGTTCTGACAATTTCCTCACAATAAGGGCTGACTGTTCACTGTACAGCGTGCACAGTGAACAGTCAGCCGTTGCTAACACTTGCATTCGGATTGAATTTGCTGCATTTATGAATTAATCAATGAACTAGACTCAACTTGAATCAATCTGATCTAGTCGAACTAGTCTAAACTTGACGCACTAGTCTTGTTACAGAATATTTACATAATATGATTACATAATATGAACTATACTAAAAATAATGATAATGACAGATTCTTCATCATACTTCTCAAAAATGTAGTACAAGCTGTGGTAAGCGTTGCACAAGCCATAATTTTTTGATAAAAAGTGTCTGGGGCTTGTTGCAGCGGTTTTTGTCCGGGCGCCAAGGTCAAGACTAACGTCAACTTTTAGTAAGGGGGTCATGTGACCCATCAATCGAAAGCGCTTTATTCCACCAATCGAATGGTGAAACTCCCAAGTCGCTACGACCCTCATAACAAAGTTATGGGACTTTAAAGAAATTCACCCCATAGAACACTGTTATCATAATTAAATCGTAATTACTACATTACGAAAAGTGTTTTTTTCCTCAAAGGAATTCACCCCATAGAACACTGTTATAACAATTAAATCGTAATTACTACATTACGAAAAGTGTTCTTTTCCTCATATTCTTAAAGGCGCCATAACTGGCCTTTAGGAACTCGGACGGACACAAAAATAGTATCATTGGATTGCTGGCGCGCAGGGCTTTCGAAAGAGGGGTCACATGACCACCTGGTCCTTCAGATTACCCCGAAATAAATGCATCATTTGTCATTTGTCATAAATATGTACTTCAAATACGTCATTTGTCGCGAAGGCTCATCCGCTTTCACCGACAAAGCTGTTTGACGTTGACAATGTGTGTCATTTTTTGGTCTTAGGGCATTACAATAGACTTCCAGAAGTCTTTAACACTATAAATGTTCTTCGTCGTTTCCCGGCCAACGTTCGTCATTTGTCGCGAACGACGAAACTCGTCGTACGCCGACGAAGAGGGAACTTTTTTTGCACAGTACTGTATGTCAGGGTACGGTCCTGTGACAGGGTCATGTGAGTCCTCATTTTAAAGCGCTCTTAAAAATCTAAGCGATTGATGTCAATTTCATGGTTGCCCGTCATTCCTATTGTCTGTTATGGACCTTTTAAAATCCAACCTTTGTGACTATTCAAAATCAGCCCATGTTGGATCAAATCGTTTTACATTTCAATTTAAACAAAGTTTTTCAAACTTGAACTGATTTTCACGTTTTCAGATGCGCAGGAATTTAAGTTGTCGAACTAGTCTAAACTAGACACACTAGACTTGTAATAATAATATAAACACTGTAGAACGTGTCTGTAGAGCTTTTACTAAACGTATACCAGGCCTTCGTGATCTGCCATATGTAGAACGATTGTCAATATTGCGCACTGCTAGTTTAGAAGAACGACGCCTAATTAACGATTTTGTGCTGAAGTACAAAATCGTAACCGGGCGAACAGTGTTGAATTTTTCTGAGTTTTTCACCTTTGCTCATGACTGTGGAGTCAGAGGGCACGACTTGAAAGTTATGCCCCGGTGCCGGTTGAGTCGGTCAAAGTCTGTGGAACAGTTCTATACCTTTCGTATTGCAGCGTTGTGGAACCAGCTGCCGAAAACAGTTATAGAGTCTCTAAAACTGTCAATCAATTTCGATCGCGTTTAAAAACAGTTAATTTAAAGCCTTTTCTCCGGGGCGTTGGGTTTAGGTGACTTGGTTAGTCGTCCCCGTCCCAAGTATTGTTACTTCCTTCAGTATTTTTTCTTTTCTTACAAGTCTGTTTAGACTATTTTGTTATGTTAATTGTATTACTTTTATTGTATTTACTGAGGTATTTTTTCTGTTCCGTAACTTGCAGTAAAAAATTCATTCTGTCATCTGATGATTTTTTCTTGAAGTAAACTTTTTCTGTTTCTGTTATGTTCAAAACTACCCAAAAACTAAGATTATAGCCATTTTTTGCTTCAAACTTTAGCCTACCTTCACTTCCAAGGCCACTGAAAAAGCAATTTGCAAGGGGTCATAGCTCAGAAAATCCTACAAACTTCTAACATAGCCTATTCAAAAGAACGTTTGGGCAGTTTTTCAAAGCTAACTTATGGGGGCAATGTGCCCCATTTAAGGGGGTAGTGTCGCGAAAGCAGTCGATTTTGCGCGACTACAAAACTTTTTCAGTGAAAGATAGGTCATTGTTCTTTATATATTCGAAAAATATGTTTCAAGGCAAATATCTTTGCCAAGTTTCAGAAAAATTGATGCAGCATACAGTTAGCAGTGAAGTCGCAAAGTCGGAAAAATGACGTTTTGAAAACCTATTCACATTCAATAATTTCGTCACAATTAAAAACTTTTTGTTTAGATTCTTTACACAAAGTAAAAGCACATATACTCTAGTTTATGCACACAAAATTTAGTGCAACTTGCTTGAGTGGTTGTAGAGTAATGGCTGTTGGAACTGTTGAACTGTGCGTAACCTGTAAAGTACTCACAGCAATAATGATAAATTCTGAAAAATTTAGACACTTATTTTGAAATCAACAGAAAAACGAACCTTCATTTTTTATTTTTTTTATTTGTGGTAAAAAATTGTGCGTCAAAACATTACATGTACTTCACAAGCTGGCCAATCTGATATCTGGCTTGAATGTTTGAACTTTTATGTCTCTATTGTGTGATGTCTGGCTCACAAATGGTGATTGGTTAAAAATATTGGTAGATATTGGTAGTCTAGTGTCTGGCAGTATTTATTTGACACCATATGGCATTTAACTAGTTTCTCAGTGAACGTGCAATTTCAAAGCAAAAAGTTCTCATTTTGCAGCCCATGAGCAAAACTGCTTTGGCGACACTACCACCTTGAGTGCATTTGCAACGAAAAAACAATATTCGGTAAAAAGAGCGAGAACGTCCCTCAATGAACGCTCAAATTTCGGAAATCCAAAGAATCAAGTAATCAAGTAAGGGGGGGGCACAGGAAAAAAATGAGTACAAAATTTATACAAAAAAGTACAAAAATTATACAAAAAATGTACAAAAAATTTTGTATAAATTTTGTATAAATTTTTTATAAATTTTGTATGCATAATTTTTGTATAAATTTTGTATGTCTACCTTGGCAAGTTTGTATAAATTTTGAATAAATTTTGTACTTTTTTGTATAAATTTTGTACAAATTTTGTGCAAATTTTGTACTTCTTGTTCAAACATTTTTGTATAATTGTACATTTTTTGTACAAATTTTGTACTTTTTCAAAATTTTTTTTGGGAATTTTTTTACTGATACTACAGGCATCAGGCTGCCTAAATGTCTCTAAAATGGCAACTAAAACCACAAAAAATTTCTCAATTTTTGTATAAAATTTGTACATTTTTTGTACAAAATTTGTACTTACTTTGTATAAATTTTGTACGAATTTTGTATAAATTTTGCACTTTTTCAAAAAATTTTCTGGGACCTTTTTCACTGATACTACAGGCCTCAGCTGCCTAAATGTCTATAAAATGGCAACTATCACCAACAAAAAAATTTCGGAATTTTTGTATAAAATTTGTACATTTTTTTGTACAAAATTTGTATAAATTTTGTACAAATTTTGTATAAATTTTGTACTTTTACAAAATTTTTTTTGGGACCTTTTTCACTGATACTACAGGCATCAGCTGCCTAAATGTCTATAAAATGGCAACTAAAATTTTGTGTTTTTATTTAAATAGTATATATATATATATATATATATATATATATATATATATATATATATATATATAACACACACACACACACACACACACATATATATATATATATATATATATATATATATATATATATATATATATATATATATATATATATATATATATATATATATATATATATATATATATATATATATATATATATATATATATATATATATATACCATACAATAGTTTTTTGTCAAAATAACGTTATATTCCCGTTCAGCAGCTGAAATTAACTTTTTCCACAGTTTTTCCAACTAAACTGACAAAATTCGGAAATTCAAATTCAAATTGACCATTTTGGCACTTTTCCAGGGTTGCCAAAGTGAAACAGCGCACACAACACAACGCGGATCAAACAATATCAACTGACAGCCCTGCACCTGTTTAAGATGAAATTGAAATACAGACCGAGCACAGGAAAACCAGGAATCTGAATTTTCTGTAAAATTTTTTCGGTTACGGATTTTTCAGATGTTTTTTACCCTTTCCATTCAGAGACATTTTACAGACTTTCAGAGGAATTTCAGATAAATTTCAGAGAAGTTCAGGGGAAATTCAAAGAATTTCACCCAGAATTCAGAGACTCTGAATTTTGTCTGAAAAAAATGTTACTGGCTTTTCAGATAAATTTCAGATACATTTTACAAGAATTTCAGATAAAATTTACCTGATATTTACCGATGTGAAAAACATGTGAATTTTCTCTGAAACTCGTGTAAAAAGTATCTGAAATTTATCTGAAAACCCAGTAACATTTTTTTCAGATAAAATTCAGAGTCTTTGAATTCTGGGTGAAATTCTCTGAATTTCCCCTGAACTTCTCTGAAATTTATCTGAATTTCCTTTGAAAGTCTGTAAAATGTCTCTGAATGGAAAGGGTAAAAAACATCTGAAAAATCCGTAACCGAAAAAATTTTACAGAAAATTCAGATTTCCTGGTTTTCCTGTGGAGTGATTATCCATTAAAGCGTTATAAATTTAGTGAAATCGTAAAAAATCATCTTTTCAACGGTATCACATCAAATTAGTCGATCAGCTAATCAATGAGCAAATCATTAATCAATTAACTAAT
>JASANF010013106.1:0-10192 GCA_030248245.1 Trissonchulus sp. WLG1_4 | reverse complement strand
TTTTCGGGATTGATGTCTATACAAAAAAATACAGAAATAGATTGCGTATGGAGAAATTCAAATGAAATGCCTGTATATCTGTAGAGTAGAATATCTATTGATAGTTTATAGTCCATACACAAGTCCTGAGTGTTAGTAGGCGTCTCCTGAGTGTTAGTATGCGTCAAAAATGTTTTTCCTAATTATTCGCGCGAATAGGGTGCAGAAAGCACTAACGTGTCGCAGGGCGACTGCTATTCTGACGCAACTCTTGTCCGCTTCATTTAGCAAGCTGAGTTTCCCTATTCGGCTGCAAAACTTGTTCCGGGTGTTTGACAAGCTTATTAGCATTTTTCCGCTATAGAACAGCCAACTTTCCTATTCTACCCAGTACCCACACTGCTGCCCTTGGTGAAAGGGCATTTTTATAATAATAATATGTTATACAATTATATTATGTATATTATGTTATACAATCTGTTGCATGGTTTTTTTTGCATCCCACAGTGCGTCCAGACGCAATGACATTAAGCTGGACGCAAATTTTTTTAGCGGGACGCAAACTGGACGCAGTATTTTTTTTACAAGTCTGACTAGGAGATCCCCAAATATGAAGGCCATAAACAGGTGTTGGTGCCCGAATCGTGAAAAAATTTCCGAAACGTCTCCAGCTGATCAAATTTGCCCTAAAAATCTAAAAATTTCTAATTTTCTTCTGGGAACTGCCGTCCTCAGACCCCTACACCTCTGTAACTTAGTGGCTATTGCTTTTATGCTTCATAAAAGCATATATACCTCGTGTATGTTGGTGCATTGAGCACTATTTATTAGCTCAGTACACGGTTTAGTGTATCGTTTCTAGCAATGTCGTAATCAGGGCGCGGGACGGAAAGCACTCCCCCACCCGAAATTTTTTCCCATTAAATTTTTACACAAGAGTCCCAGCTTTGGTTTTTATTGCCTGGCCTAAAAAAATTTGGATACGCCTCCAATTGACCAAATTCGGCCTAAAAATTGAAAAAATCTCAAATTCTTTTTCTGGGGGCTGCAGTCCCCAGACCTCTGCAACTTTGTGGCTTAAGGGGGGGGGGCTACCTGTATAAGTGAAAATTTTAGGTTCTCCGATTAGCTTCAAATTTGCACACAATGTAGCCCCAGAGAAGGCGCGTCGCAGATGTAACAAACTGGAACCAATGCTTTTGCCAATTTTTTACTAGGGGCGCCCAAAAATTCAATTTTACGTGTAAATCATAGGCGCAAAAAAAAGTTTTTTGTGCTCACAAAGCGTTCCTTTACTCAAAATTTTTGCTAATACTGACGAAGCTGATTTTTACATGATTCGACAGCCTAATGTCATATCTCAACCTCTATGATCAATTCTTTAAATTTTTGCCCATGACCTGAGCAGTGACGCCAAATGTAAAATCACTCAAATTTGGCGGGCCCAAAAAACGGCCATTTTTTCACATTTCGCCCTCGATTTTAGAATTGAAAATACATATCGAAAATCCGGATCACACGATTTTGCGCATACATGTGAGCTACTACTATGCCAAGTTTCAGCTTGATTGGCTTAGTGTGGTATGTGTTAGAAGAACTGTCCATCTAAGGGCTACTTTTAGGCTTTTTTGCGTGCTTTTGCCTATGTAAATACACTGAAAAAGGCGCCGAACCAAAAGTGCACCTTCAAGCTTAATTGTTCTTATCTGAGGTTGGGGTACCTTGGGGGAGTAACATATGTGAAAATAAGCAAAATTGGAGAACTTTGATTTTTGACCTGGGTAGCCCCCCCCCCTTTTAATCATCTTGTACTTGACATGCGAATTCAAGTGTTAAAATTGCTAGAGTGTATTTTAATCCAATCCAAAAAATTAAAAAGTCAATCCCCCGAAAGTTTTTTCTGGGTACGCCAGTGTTTTTTGCACAAAAAGTGCGAAACGCCGCACTTTTTTTGAAATTTCGCACTTTTTTGGTCATGTGCTTCCCGTGACGCACTTTTTTTGGCTGACGCTGAAAAGAGTCTTAGCTGATTTGGTTCAAAAAGTGACGAAAATAGTATATATTTTCTTCGCTGAATTTTTGTAAAAATTTCCTAAATTGCGTCGAAACTATCAAATTTGTAAAATTTTCCCAGGTTTCTAACGATTCAAGCTTGAACTACAACTAGAACAACCCCATAATTGGTTTCGATATCAGTTTAAAACCTATTATGATTAGTTATGACTAGGATTATGATTAGAAAAACAGCTAAACTTATTAATCATGTCGAAACATGCCCCTGGGTTTTTTTTGTTCTGGGGGGTTGGGGGTTACCGCCCCCAGACCCCTGCAACTTAGCGACTTGGTAATCTGGCGTTTGGAATGCAAATTCAAGTGGTCAAATTTCTAAAACGTGCATTTTACACGTCATTCTAAAAATTTTAGAATTCTAGTTTTAAAACTTTTGTGGCTACGCTGCAGTTTCCGTTATTGGCGAATGGCGAGGGTCGTGTCGGAATTGTCACCGAGAATGTCAATAACGTGAATAACGTATTAAATACACCGATAAAAACCATATGGCTTTTACCGTTCCAACTGGGACGCACTGTCATTTTATGGGACGCAATTTTATTGAACGGGACGCAAAATGGACGCAAACTCGGATTTGAAAAAAAACTGTTGACTGTCCAGAGCTTATCAGAGGAATCATTGTGAACTCAATTGTTTAAAACCTGTTTTCAGAAAACAATGAAGCGAACAGCAGTTTGCAAGGTGGCAGTTGTGAGCCGGAGACTGTTAACACTGCACCGTTGCCTACAGATGTTGGCAAAGCTAGTGAATTGGACATGACCAGGGGAAGCGTCACCAGCTGAAGAAAATACGACTGTCATTATTACAGAGGAGACATCTGGTAGGAATGGTATATATTGATTGTTGTATGTGTACATTGGTGTGGGGAGTATTCACTCATAACCAAAGTCACCGCTACGTTTTGTGTTCAGCACATATTTAATGTTTATAAAGTTGATTCATCCACCAAGAATTTAGAGACTTGATCAGTTAAGGTGGTAGTCGTGTTTTCGAGGTTTTTGTGATTTATATGCAAACTTTAAACCAGACAAACCCACAGAACCCAAGCTACAAATGAAGCCTGAGCACGAAGAAAGGGGGTGCGCAGCACTTTTTCGACCGGTTTTGTTTCGTGAGCGAGCCACCAAAACTTGCTCCTGAGCCACCGATTGGAAAGCGGACCTGCCTGGGGGGGGGGGGGGAATAAAACGGGTAGAGAGAATAAATCTTTCATGTACGCCCTTAACTAAAATCGGTGGCTCTCTCCAAATTTAGGCGAAAAAGCTGATCAGCACCTCTCTCCCCTGGCAGTTGACCCCCTTCCCGCTAGAAATTTTTTCCCATGGTTGTTGTATAGATATATATTGTATATATTTATACATATATATATATATATATATATATATATATATATATATATATATATATATATATATATATATATATATATATATATATATATATATATATATATATATATATATATATATATATATATGCAAGGGCAAAACGACTTTGACAGTTACAAGACTTGCTTTAATAAGTTTAAGCTAGCGCTCAACAGAACAGTCGTGTTTGGCACGAAGCTGTAGCCATTCGTAGCCATAGATATAACTTTAATCAGTGGCGTAGTCAGGAAAAAATTTCGCTGTGAGATGACTTTTCGATCTTTTGAAATGTGTTAAAATGCGCTTAATTGCAATTTTAACGCAAAAACGTCACTTATTAGTTCGACATAGTTCGACATTTGACATAGTTCTCCAAAACCTCAATCGATAACTTATTGCAATTATTAACTGAACTATCTTAAATTGATGTCAATTGAATTGCAGAAATTGCTGAAATTAGTTCAGCCGATGCTAGTGATAGCGTTGAAGCTACAGCGACGACGGGCAATCAAGGCACATCCTTCCAACGGGAGTCACCCAAGGAGGGGGAGGGGTGCCCACCGGAGGGGTTGGAGTTAGGGGGCGGGGATAGGGAGGACGAAAAAGTAGGGGATCCTGTAGAATCCGAAAGGGGGGTCAAAAATTTAGCGGAGGTGTGCCGAGAAGAGTCCGATCAGAAGAAAGAAGATTCCTCAACTGCCGCCAATCAGTTACCGGATATCCAGCCGCCTACTGACTTTCCTAGTGCTGCTGATAAATCATCAACGTAAGATAGAATAGACATAATGTAAACTACAGACTTTAAATTTATTATTAGCAAGTGTAGTTATTGGGATGAGTATGAAACTCATCTTATTGCCCAGCTTGGCCGAGCGGTGTATGAGTTGTACGTTAGCGGCGAAAAATTGACGGAACGTAGGCCCATCTGGTCGTGTCGGGTAGCAATTAACAACCATTCGGGTGGAAGTTTTTGTAAATCCATTGCAAGTGTATTTTAGCAACATTTTATTATGGTTAGTGTTGACACTTAACTGAGCCACGTAGTTAAGGAGATAGACCGATATTTCTAGACGAATAGGAGATAGTGTAGGGTGTAATTTAAGGGGGGGGGCATCATGAAATTCTTTTCACATTTTTGTATAATATAATAAGGTAAGAGCGGGCAACGGGGTAACAATTAACGGAACGATTTTGGCTAAAACGTTTTTCCGTTGTAACACTGGTATGGTCAGAACATTGATCCTTCAGAAGTTTGATCGGAATAGATATATAGATATATGTATGAGGGGGTGATGGAGGGGAACTCCCCCCCAAAAATCGAGGAGCCAAGATGGAGGGTCCCCAAAATTTTGGCAAAATTTAGAAAAATGGCCCTTTTTTGCGAAATTTTTATAAAATTAGATTATAAATTTTAAAATTTTAAAATTTTAAATTATTATTACATTATAAATTTTATAAAAAAATATAAAATACTAATGAAAAAGGTAGCTCATGCTGCAATCTATTCGTTGGCGACCTCATTGCTACGTCCACGGCCACACGGTCTTGCCATTTTAGTCCAGCAGTGAACGAGGAGGAGCACCACAGTCGGCCAGACTCAGAAGCGGCAGAGGAGTCCAGTCCGGCGATGGCTGATCAGACTGGCGACGAGGAAGCTGGCCGGACGAAGGAGGATGCCAAGCCAGCGAAGGACGAGTCAGGACGAGCACAGACGCAGGAGGACGAAGAGTAAGCGTGCACTGAGGCTGATCACGAATGTTTGGGTTTTGTAGTAAAAACGCTTATATACTATACAGTATGTGCCCCGTAAGGTTTGATTGCTAATCTTTGCTCAACAAATTGTTCCGACCATTTTGTATGAATGAGGAAGTTTTAAGGAAGATTTAAGGCGATGTTTAAAGGGAATGAAAGCGAACCTGTTATGTGGATGCTGGTTGTTAGCGAGTTATTGATAACGAGAAGCTGTCCAATTGACGAAGCACTTCACAGTCATTATGCTTGAGTAAGTATGAGGACCTAGGTGGACAGAAATCAGGTCGTATATTGTTTATAACAGTGTTATAAATCTTGTTGATATAAATTATGACATGTCATATTGCTGTACCAATTTTTGAATTATCGTAATTTTTTTTTATTTTAGCGTTATCACAATGGATGTGGAGGAGGAGCCAACCGGCAATAAGGTGGAGCCTGCATCAGAAACGGAGAGCAAAAGTGAAACTCCTGTTTTCATGAAAACTGATGACGCAATCTCTACGCCCAAGCAAACTGGTATAGTATTCAAGATTGTTAGAAAAGCTTATGACTAATTTTGGTTCTTGTAAATTTTGTTAGCTAACTCGCTGCATATTATCAGTTTTAATCAGTAGTTGTTGTAGGGTCTAATTTAATAAATTATGCTTGTTTCACATTAAAAGAGCTGCGAGATTACATAGCGATAGCCTGATGCAAGCTTTTTTTGCAGTCCAAAAAACGTTATTTTTTTGTAGAAATAGAAAGCAAGCCAGCTCGGAAACGAAAATGGGGTCGCACAAAATCGGCTGCCGCAAAGGATCCGGCCTCATCGTTGTCTATTTCTTCATCATTTTTGAAGGTAATTAACGCTTAAAACGTGAGATGACAAACATGTAAAATTTTTTGCGATGGCAAAAATCTTCGATTAAATTCATTTCAGTAGCATTTACAATGTTACATGAAGTGAACACAGAATACTATTTTTTCTATTTACAGTCGATTTACTTATACATACAGCGGTCTACATTTAATTTAGATACATCGTCAAACATTTCGCAATTTTGCTTCGTAGTCAGTCCATGACAATTTATGAACAGCGTGGTGTCAGTTTAAAACCGATTATTTGTACAATGGGCCATAGTTTATCGATACAGTTGGTGTTTCAGGGATTGTCCGACTAGGTTAAACTAAGTTAAAAGTATCATTCTTATCTGAGAGTTACACGCACTTGTCTTTCACTGCGCTGATTTTAGTCAAACTAATTAGACTTTACATGCTAATCAGCTAATGTTATTTGTGTGTTGGCTATGTCCGATTGAATACTATAAGATTATTGATGAAAACAGACAACATATTGTTTGTGATTTCAGGAAGTGGTTGGTCCGGTGCATGTTTCCAGCGAGCCTGAGGAGCCACCCAAGCCTGCCGAGATCAGCGCAGACAGTTCACCCCCGCCACCATCTCCCCCGACCACCTCCATGCACAAACGAGTCGTCATGGTTAAAGTATGCAAAGAAATTGTGGCTTTGATAACGTATTTTATAGTGTTTAGATTTGCCTTGACGCCTCGTTTCATGACTACATATTAGTAGATTAACAGCCGTATGTTTGTCCAGCTGTTTAAATGACACTTGTTAGCTACATATCGGCCATATTCATATCAGTAGGTCATTTGCAGGCTGATTCATTCATTCATTCTTCATTCATTAACAGTTAACATTCAACTATAGGTCATCAGTAACTTGTGTACGAAGTTTATTCGTAATTTGCAGATGCATTTAAATGACATTTTGTTTAGAAATTATAGAATGGGTTATTATAAACCATTGATGTTGGTCCAACAAGGCTGTGATAATGTTTTGTGTAACAGGACTTTCGATTGTGTCACTGGCGGCGTGCATGGATCCAAACGAGGCTGTTAGTCACAAGATATAGTTAATTTTATTATAATAGTTAATCTAATTAATTAATAGTTAGTTATTAATTGTTTTAGGAAGCAGAAGCAGAGGAGTTGGAAGAAGGCGAAACACGGTCACCCGTGGTACCGGTCAGCGATGCCAGAAAGCTTAGCAGCTCAAGACTATTGTCAGCTAATGTGGACGCTGCCGAAAAAGAGGAAATTGGTATGGCGAAGTATTGTTATACGCATATTCTTATGGAAGCTATAGTTGATTAGCCTGATTGATAAGAACGTTCGGTAGTCTGAAACAAATTAGGCAAAATAACTGTTTTTTATCTTATGTTCTTCAAATAATATATCAATTACTAATATATTATTACTAATATATTATTACTAATTTCAAATATTAAATTAATATAGATATTATAATATTAAGATAATTTCAAAGCTAATATTTTATTTGAAGAAGATGGAGAGACCCCCGTGGCGCCCCCGTCGCCCGCCCGCCACCCTGTCTCCAACATCATCATCGTGCGTGGCCTCACCCGTCCGCTCACAAACAAACAGCTGTTCAACCAGCTGGAAAAGTTCGGCCCAATTGATAAATCGGAATTCTGGATAGACGTTATCAAGTCCATGTGTTATGCTAAGGTAAGCTAATAGATTTATGTTGTGGAAACAGAGTTTACCATATCATGAATTTTATAGGCTAAATAAATTTAAATAGAATTAAGCAAAGCTCTGAAAATGTAAAGACAACTTTAGCGCTCATGTCTGGACGTTCATTTATAGACCGATTCATCCAATTTATTTTATATCAAAATCTATATTAAACATAGCTTCAAACATGTAAACACTCGCGGACTTTATAGCATGGTATGTCCTTTGTAGCATGGTATGCATTTTATGCTGGCAATTATGTTTTTCTTGTTAGCTTGTGTTTTATAAGTAGAATATTGTTCAATCTAAGTGTTTTGTTATTATGTACTTTTATAGAAACTTTACACTTACTCTAAACTGTTAACTCTACCGTGCAGGCTATAGGCCGATCGCGTCTAACTCACTTTTGTTTTTTCAATAGGATAATAGGAGAATATAACCATAATTATAGTAAAAAACTATTGTTTCAGTACGAAGACGAAGAAGCAGCGTCCAATGCTCGTAATGCGATGCATGGCCTGCGCTGGCCTGAGGGAAATCCGAAATCGCTGCGAGTTGACTTTGCTCAGCAAGATGAGGTACCGAAATAATGCATAATGCATATGTTTTACGTTTTCTTTTCTAACGTGTTTTAATCTTTTTTACGTGTTTTATTAACAAAATCATTTTGGATTCATCCGCTTAAGGCTCGATTCATACTTACAGCCGTATGTCCGTTCTGCCGACAAAATGACGAAATAGTGACGTCACAAGCGCTGGCTGATCCACTGCACTAGGCTGCTAGTGACGTCATTCTGCCGGTTGAACGGACATACGGATGAAAGTATGAATCGAGCCTAATCGATTCGTGGTTAACACCTTGTTTTATTCAAGTTTACGCAGTTTAGTTTATATTTATTAATTGATTAATCATTAATTTATTATTAATTTACAAAGTTCATATTGTTTCAGCTGGATCGTCGACGTGGCGTCGGTGTTGAGCCTGAACCTAAGCCTGAGCCAGAACCAGAGAAGAAGGATGGAGAAGACAAGGAGAACAGGGAAAGGGAAAGCAGACGCAGACGAAACAGTCGCCGGGATGAGAGTCCGGACAAGAGCAGGCGGCGAGGAACAGTGAGTGTCGGGCAAGACCAGACCAGACAGAAAATTTTGTGATTTCCTCAACGTAAAGGCTGTAGGTTGAATTGACTTGTCTTGCTGCCTGCCTGACACAGTTTTGGACTTCGTTTCGAATCACTAAGGTTGCTAGTGTTGTTTTGGTATCCTGCCCAGTGTGATATACTGGTATGCACGAAGTGAAATCTGATGTCTGAGGCTTTAAAGGCAGTCTACTACGTTTTGTGCCATTGAATTACAAGTGGCGAAAAATTCTCCGATTATTTCTCAAGGTCTTATCTTGTCCACAGACTATGTTTTGAAAGCCTGAGCCAAGATTGCCTTTCTGTGCAAAAATTTTATCGCTGTTTATAGAGATAGAGCACTTTAGTGAATGAAAAATTTAGTTCTTGTTAAAGGCTCATTCTTAGTTTGTTTCGGCCCGTTTTAGCAAGAAGTCTAAACGTCCAACTGCAGAATAGGTTCCAAGCACTACAGTTTTTGCCAGATGACGTCGACGAGCTATGGGAAACTATACGATCTGTCACTTTCAATACAGCTACTGAGGTGTTGGGACATTATAAACCCAGTACTCGACAGTACTTGAGCGACGAATCAGCACAGTTGGCCAGCAGAAGACGTAATGCAGCTGATCAGAGCCATAAAAACAACTGACCCGAGAGCTGCGGAGGAGCCTTCGGCGTGACATCGAAACTAAGTGGGCAAAGACTGCTGAAGAAATGGAAACAGCCGCGTGCCGTGGTGATAGTCACTCTTTGTATCGCCATCTACGGACAGTTACAGGCAAGCGAAAACCTATAAGTGAAAGTCTGAAAGATGCTCGCGGAAACACCATCCAAAATCCGCGCAAACGATTAGAACGATGGAAAGATCATTTCAGTAATCTGCTTAACCAACCGCCGCCTCAATCGAGAGATCCACAACTACACGCATTAAAAGAGGTGGCGGAACCCTGCCTGGATATTGTCATGACTTCACCCACTGAAGCCGAAATACGCGAAGCCGTGCTTTCAATGAAAAACAGAACAGCCTCTGGCTTTGACGGTTTGCCAGCCGAACTATTTAAGATGGCGATGACCAGTTTAGTTCCGTGTTTGCGTCTTCTAGCGGAAAAAATATGGGACACTGGCAGATTCCCCAAAGCCTGGCAAGAAGCACACATAGTGCCAGTGTTCAAGAAAGGAGATACCCGTGGTTGGGAAAACTATCGAGGAATATCACTCCTACCAGTTGCAGAAAAAATCTTTTCTGTTATTATTTTGAAACGAATAGTTGCCTTATTGGAAGCTAAAACCGCAGAGACCCAGGCTGGTTTTCGACGTGGACGCAGCACTGTCGACCAAATTTTTAGCTTGAGACAACTCCT
>JASANF010013104.1:0-38881 GCA_030248245.1 Trissonchulus sp. WLG1_4 | reverse complement strand
GGGTCCTTTATTCGAGGGTAATACGGCATGGAGCTAGACTGTGCCCCAGGCACAGTAGCTGCAATTATTTTAGTCTTAACAACAAAGGAATGGTAACCATAGTGTTTGCAGGGGTCTGGGGGCGACAGCCCCCAGGAAAAATTTTTTTAGAATTTTTCAATTTTTAAGTCAAAATTTGTCAATTGGAGACGTATCAGAAATTTTTTTGGATGGACTATAAAAACCAAGGGCGGACCCTTGTCAACAATTTCTTCAGGTTCCAGTTTACGCGGGTCGGAAAATTTTTTTTCAACCCGCGCAGCCTGAAGTGGGTACCCGCGGGTCGACCCACGGCTCAAATTTTACGACCCAACCCAACCCAACCCGCGGGTACCCACGACCCGCGTCCACCCCTGACCCTAAGACTGAGCCCCGTCCGTATACATGTGTGTTCTGAAAATAAAGTTCACAGGAGTCCCGAGTCTTTACTTCATACCGTAGTTCTACTTTTACTCTAGCCTAGTTCATGATCTTCCGTGACTGTATCCGTAAGCGATTACATAAAAACCGTTTCAGATGCAACGATGTTTTGCGCATTTATAGACGTCTCTTAATTTAGCTTGCACATCAAAAAATAGCGGTTAATAGTTACTAATTCCAACAGCTAATCATTTTTTTGCTAACGGACAAACGGGCACCCTTTAAAGTATATATGAGCTAAGCTTTAAAATCTGCATCTCAAGAGATAAACTCTAATCTGAAAATTAATTTTTCTTAAAGTGCGTACGGCACAACAAACTGCAGGAAAAGGAAAAAAAGCAAATAATTTTTTATTGGCCGTTTTTTGAGGTGTGTCTGTTTATGTATAGTGTATGTATGAAACCTCTTGCTCTGGTGCAATACGGCTTTGGGACAACCCCTCGGCAGACATTGTTAACTATATTAAATGTGCACAAACTAGTTTCTACCATCTCTTACATTGTCTGGACTTTACAGTAAATACGCCTGTATAGAAGACACATACGAAGTGAATATAACACCAACAAATTTAATAATAAAACTCCTTCTCCAGACAGCTCTCACCAGACAATTACGAAGCAGTGCACTTCAAAAGTTCAACAGTCAAAATTTAACAAGTAACGCACAAAAACTACAGGAATGAAACAAATATGAGACCAAAGTTTATAAAGTGACGTCTTTGAAATGAATGCTTAGTTTACTCGTTTTAAACAACTTTAAAAATAAACTTAAATAATCTGACTGAAAAAACTTTCAACAAATACTATAGTCCCATAGTATATAAAAGTAATATTAAAAGTTTAGCCTGCTTGCTCTTAGTATATAGTATATATAAAAGTAAACGTAATTATAATAATAATAAAGCATATTAATAATCAGAACGTAAATTATTCGACTAATAATGTTTAGCATAATATGAGTGTGTGGTAATGCTAATGAACAGATATTAACATTTATGAAACTCGTATACGCAGTGTGCATAGACAGCTCAACACAAAATACACAAAGTCGCTAAAAGCCCTTTTAGTTCATACTCGTCCTTGTCACTGTCGTTTTGCCCCGGGAGCAATTTGAAAAAGTATCAGACCCACTGTGGTAATTTTTCGTATGTAAAGCCACTCTCCCATGTCCGTAAGAACAAGTAAGAACCGGGCTTGCGAAGTACTGTCATTATGAGCTATTCAGGTAATCAGCAGGCGACAATAAGACCAGAAGCCGTATTCCAGAAACAACACGTCTGACAACCCCGTGTTCACAGATTTCATTTCGAGAATAGGTCATTCGAAAATGAAAAACTGACAAATTTCATGGGGATGAATCGTCATATACAATAAATTTATTACAAATTACCTGATTTTCCACTCGCAATAGTGCCACAATAAATCTGTGAAATTGGTAACTCACAGTAACTCCCTGGTCGTTGGACAGTACGATACATTATTATTACAATAATATAGCCACATAAAATAATAATAAAAAAGAATAATATACCCAGTATTTAGCATTTCGTCAAAAGGCGTAATATGCAGGTTAATTGAACCCGTTATTAATTAACAAGATTCACAATAAAGTAACCGCAATGACCACACTGAAGCAAAAAAAGAATACTTTTGTTCAATAAAATATCTACAAAAAATGCCTTTTTGAAAATTAGGTCGTTCATTTTCGAAAACCTTAAAATTAGCTTCGCTGTTAGATTAACATAGATAATCAACAAAAATTAACATACAACAACAGAAGGATAATGAACTATTAATAATTAAAAACCTATTTACACAATAACAAACAGTATTGCTGAAATAGTCCTAAAGTGGATTGATTATCCTTGGACGGGCTGTTTCTCAACTTCCACGGGTTCTGAAAGCTCTTCGGCCCAAGATTTAGAAATTTTCACTTCCTTAATTGGTCGGTCGCTGCCATCAGCAGGGTTCTTTTCAATAGCTCGCACCACATTCATCCCATTGAGCACCTACAAGTAAAATGATTCCTCATCAATATAGAAGGAAATTGTGGAACAACACGGCATAACGTAATATATACACTATATGGCACCGAAACTAACTTTCCCAAGGGATGAGTTGGAAAGAAATCTGTTGGGTATGAATATGAAATGGGATGAAATTTGTCGTGTTTCGACAATTTGCTGGGCCAAGCTAATAAGGGCAATGAAGTACAAGCCTGGGAATGCGATGGACGTCAGACCTGACACAAATATAACGACAGGTATAAACAGCTGGCATATTTTTAGCGGGCGGGGGCGTCAACCCTCCATTTCACATGGAGTGCCCGCCACATAGCACAACAATTATTTTTTGTTTTGTCAATTTTTTAGTTGTAGCGATGGTAAATTCCTCTCTGACGTGATTTTCATTACCGTTTCTGTTAAATTAGCATCAGTGTTTCAGTGAAGCTATAAAAAAATAAATATAATAAAACCCTTTTTCCACCTAAAATAAAGGGTGTCATCGTGACTGTGGTGGGCCTCCCATCCATCATGGGGGGCAGCCCCCCCCCCAATTTTGACCTAAAATATGCCAGGGGACATTACAAACAGTTAATGACTCAAGTATAGTAGCTAAAGTTCTGTGTTCAGTATTCTATAATCTGTATTACCTTTCCGAACACCACGTGACGTCCGTCCAGCCATGGAGTTTTGACGGTGGTGATGAAAAACTGACTGCCATTGGTGTCAGGCCCGGCGTTGGCCATGCTCAGCCATCCAGCCCCATAGTGGCTCAGTTTGAAGTTTTCGTCAGCAAATCGTTCACCGTAAATACTCTTGCCGCCTGTGCCATCGCCCCGAGTGAAATCACCACCTAAATTTTAGACGCACAAAATTGATAACCAAGTAGGCATAATATTTTAAACTTATATTAGATATACAGAAAAGTATGGCTAATATTAAGTTGTATATATTATATACAGTCGCAAACACGATATAAATTTCACATCAAGTGTCCATCATTTAGGCTACATTTTTTCACCCAGGCTAGTTGGGACTACCGATCTTAATTGTATTTCACTCATAAATGATATTGTTAAGGATTCTATCAACGTATGACCCGCCGCAGCAGCGCCAGATCACCTGCACAGAGCACAGATAATATATACTCTTGGTGCTTGCTCTTTGTTCTCTTCGTAATGAAATAGCGCGTTTCTTTTCGTCTCAGGGACCAGGCACCAGGGTCCAGCATTTTTTGTCAGACTTTTGTTTTAGTCCTGCCGCCACTGAGGAAACTTTCCCCTCGCTAATGCAAGACAATCTCAGATCAGGTCCTCAGAAAAATAGACGGAAGTTACCTTGAATCATGAAATCCTTGATAACTCGGTGGAATTTACTGCCCTGGTAACCCATGCCATCAGTGCCCTTGGCCAGTTTGTAGAAATTCTCAGCCGTTTTAGGCACTACATCTCCAAATAACCCAATTTCAATCGTGCCAGCTTTCTCGCCGCCAATTTCGATTTCAAAAAACGCCTTTTTCGTTACTTTCACAGTGTCAGCTTCCTATAATAAAACAGAGATTATAAAACTTTAAAAAATATACACTAGTTAATTAACTGATGTATTGACTGATTTATACTAAAGTATTAAAACTAAAACGTTAAATTATCAACAAGTCTCGCTATTCCCCTACCCACTGGTTATAGACATACGAAAATATATACATAATATATGAGCAAATTTCCGAGAAGTTCAAAGATGGCTCTATGTATGGCCGGATGGGTCAAAAAATAGAATTGACTGATTTTTGCAGAAATCAAAGCTATTTATGAGACTAGATTTGTCGAGATATGGTCATTTGAATTTTGAGCTATGCCGATTTTTTGGACAAATTTTACGTTCAACTTTGGTATCAAGGTTCTCAATGATTACGAATGGTAACGTTCCAGTGTTTTGTCACATGTAGCACCTATAAATGTCATTTTATGTGCCAAAATAATTTTTACAAATTCTTTGTATTCTTCAGATTACAGAAGTTTTGCGTATCAGAGTTAGCTTTGGACACGAAATTTTTCATCACTTTTCACCTTCCTGTGCCACCGTTTTCAAAGAGCAGGAAAATATTTTTCTTGCATTTTTATGCGCTAGATATGTGCTATCTAGCAATAGAATTTCAGAAAAAATAAACGACTCCTGTGGGTGCCACAAGCCAAACTTATGACCATGCTGAACTACAAAATATCAATTATGGACATTCTGCTGTTATTATTTTTTATTCCATTCCTTTTGAGCCACCAGGAACATTTCACATATTGTTTTTCTAATGTTGGGTAATTTTTTATACATTTTGTGACGTATTAGAATCAACCAATACGGTAAAATTGTGCACTTTTCAGCTTGACGAAAGAACTACGCATTAAAGATTCAAGCGATTTGGTGCGACTATCCCTTTGTGAACTTTATGCAACCAGTTTAGTAGGGATGGAAGTCTCGGTTTTTTTTCCGAGACCGAGACCGAGACCACGAAACCGAGACCGAGACCAAATTCCGAGACCGCCAAAACCGAGACTTTGGGTCATTTTTTGCCATTTTTTCACCTATTTGTTTGATGACTTGATGACAAGTTTTTAGGTAAACTTACAAGACCATGGTCAGACACCTTATCTATATATAACTAACAGCAACATCACGGCAATGTTGGTTACGTTCCTGGTTTTTTCCTCCTTTTGTGTGGATGTGGGGCCGTGTCTACTTAAATACTTTGAAATTTTGACCTCTGTCCCAAAGCAGACGCAATTTGTCCTTGTTCACGCCAAAAAACAGCAATTTCAGACACTGTTTGGCTGAATTTAGTTAAAAATCGCTCAGCTTGTATTGGAATTACCAATGTTCTGTTAAAATATACACTCAAGATAAAAAAGGGTTTTTAGCTCAAAAATTAGACCTGCGCGTCGTGACGCTCTTTCATTCTTTGCCTCCGGCGTGACACCCCTTTAAATTGTGCCCCCCCAATCCCCTGGGACTAAATTTTAGTTGGGAGTAGAGTCTTCCCTTTTCATCTACCGAACTACATGTGTCATCCTCACCGCATTATTTTGAGTAGTGCGTCTAGTTGAACTTTCACAGATTTATTTTTGATTTTTTGCTAAACTCATACTAATTGGAAATTACAGTTAAGTATGTGAAGTCACCGATTGGCATAACAAAGTCGACCAGCCAACACTAAAGATTAAAGAATAAAATATAATAATAATCACACAGACTAACTTGAAAAATAATATGAAATAAGAAACCTAATCACAAACATACATTTTTGTGTGTGTACTGTGTTTCCTGATAAACTAAAGAACCATGGTAAAGTTTTCGGAAAAAAAATCGACAGAATCTCACTGTTTGATGTGAAATTTTGGTGAAATAAAAACTTCCGAAAAAAATTTTCTGCCAAAAATATCAACCAAAGGGGGGACCACAGGAAAATTTTTCACAGATTTGAAAAACCGAGACCGGGTACAAACTGAGACTTTTCGACTACCGAGACCGAGACCGAGACCGAGACTGGGCTAGTCTCGGGTTTTGACCGAGACCGAGACTTCCATCCCTACAGTTTAGGCTGGCGTCTTTTTGTTGCTAGTAATAATCTTCTAAACCCTTAACTTTTGTTACTTTACTGAAAAAACACACAGAAATCGGCATTTTTTTAGAAATCGTGCATATAATTTAACAACCATATCATACAGACATACGTATGTTTTTAGCCATAGCATTACATACATTTATGCACCAGCTTAAATTACGGTTACTGAAGGTTTGTATTTTTTTAGAATGCTGAAAAATTAACTTCGGTAGAGGTTTTTAAAAGGTTTGATTTCAGTAAGTCATCAATATTCATACCTCAACTAATGTTGGTCAAATTTTTGGCCCAAAAATTTTTCTAATTGAATAGCAAACTATGTAATTATTGTTCAAAATCTTAAAACAAGCATATATTTTTCAGATTTCATAAATAGAAAATATCTTATGTATCTACCAATAAGTTAGTTGAATATTTTATAAATGGGTTTAAAGTATAGGGGATGACAATGCTAGCTTCATTTTTATTAGAAAAATGTTCATGATGTTTGCAAGCCTCAAGATGCTTCATCATTTGCTAATGAACATCCACTATATTAGGATCATTAATATATTCAGCATTATCAAAAGGTTCGTCGGCTTCAGAAACTTTTTCTTCGATATGCCTGTCTGGGTTGCGGCGGCGGTGGCGGCTCGCTTCTTGTGAAAAAAACTGCTGACTTGTTGCCAACGTAAGTATTCACTTGGCACAAACAGCTTAGCATTTCTGCAATCGGTTGCCTGAAGAAGTAAGTTATGATAAACATTTTCGTTTCAAATTTTACAATCGACTTATAATTTATAAACAATTGCTTTAGTAATCCAAATTATATTAATTTGCGGTAATAAACGAAAACCTTGTAGCTGTGTATGCCAAGTGTAGCGGAACACAAATGTTTTTGTTTCTAATCATGCTCCCGCTTGTATGTACTATTTGCTATTTGACTATACTAAATCTTTTTAATCTGTGTTCCGCTACATTTGTTATAGTTTTTGTTATTACCGCAAATTATTAATTATAATTTGGATTACTAAAGCAATTGCTTATAATTTATAAGTCGATTAAAAAATTTGAAACGAAAGGGTTTATCATAACTTATTTCTTCAGGCAACCGACTGCAGAAATGCTAAGCTGTTTATGGCAAGTGAATACTATTTTTTCACAAGAAGCGAGTTTTTTTCACAAGAAGCGAGCCGCCGCCGCCGCCGCAACCCAGACAGGCATATCGAAGATGTTTCTGAAGCCGACGAACTCTTTGATAATGCTGAATAAAAAACAATAATAACCTTCTTTAGTAGCCTTAATTTAAGCTAGTGCATAAAATGTATGTAATGCTATGGCTAAAAAACATACGTATGTCTGTATGATATGGTTGTTAAATATTTTCTCGACTTCTTAAAAAAAAACGTACTGTTTGTGTTTTTTTTGTAAAGTATATAAAAGAAAAGGGTATAGGAGGATAATTCTTGGCAAAAAAAGACGCCAGCCCAAACTGGTTGCTTAAAGTTCACAAAGGGATAGTCGCACCAACTCGCTTAAATCTTTAAAGTAGTATAGGGTGAGTTTTTCAGGGCCGGTTGGGTACGGGTACCGGCCCTGCAGGGCCGGCCCTAATCAATTAATCCAGATTAATCCTTTAATCCGGCCCTGCGTTGGGTACCGGATTTATCCGGCCCTGCGTTGGGTACCGGATTTATCCGGCCCTGCATTGGGCACCGGATTAATCCGGCCATAATCCCCTAATCCGGCATTGGGTACCCGTCCTACAGGGCCGGTCCTAATCTCCTTAATCCGGCCCTAATCCTTGGGTACCGCTCTAATCCGGCCCTGCGTTGGGTACCGCTCTAATCCGGCCCTGCGTTGGGTACCGAGCGGCCCTGCATTGGGTACCACTCTAATCCGGCCCTAATCCTTGGGTACCACTCTAGTCCGGCCCTGCGTTGGGTACCGAGCGGCCCTGCATTGGGTACCACTCTAATCCGGCCCTAATCCTTGGGTACCACTCTAATCCGGCCCTGCGTTGGGTACCGAGCGGCCCTGCATTGGGTACCACTCTAATCCGGCCCTAATCCTTGGGTACCACTCTAATCCGGCCCTGCGTTGGGTACCGGATTTATCCGGCCCTAATCCTTGGGTACCGAGTGTCCCTGATTTTTTCGTTCTGCCCTAACGTACGTTCCTTTTCTTCGAATCGGTATAACCCGAAAACACAAGTGTGTGTGTTTTCAGATTGTGCAAAGTTGGCGTTTTGATTGGATAGTTTAAAAAACGCGCCAACTCTGACTGGTTGTGAAAGAAGTGTCTTCAGCATTGCACTGATTGCCGTAATTTAATTGGATAATTTTAAATAGGCGTGCACTATTTGATTGGGCTTGTTTTATTTAAGCGGGAAAGTAAGTGCGTATGATTGGTTAGATTAAAAACGCGCCAACTGCTGATTGGTCGTTTATGAAATGAAGAAGTTTAGTGTCTTCAGAACTGAACAATTTGATTGGGCTCGCTGTTAAAAAACAAGTGCAAATGATTGGTCATACTAAACAACGCACCAAAGTTATGATGGGTTGTTTCGCAGAGCAGTTATGCTTACCTTCCAAGCGATGAAATGACAGAAATATAAGATTTAATAAAATTAAAATAATATAAATCCCGAAAATTATTTGACACTGGTCTATAAGCATTTGCCGGCTTGTTTTTAAATTAAAGCCGCAGTAACAGATGCTCATAAACTAGTGCAATCTGGTTCCCCGAGAGCGAAGGGTGACAGTCGGCAACCTGAACACTACACAGGTTTTAAAACTTCGGACGCTTATAGCACCGGCCAGACACTAGCAATCAAGTTCAAACTTGGTATGCGTGTAGCAGACACTAGTCTTCAAATGTTGTATCTCAATCAAGTATACCCAACCAACCATCACGTGATTACACAATTCACAAATTTTCATTTCGAGAATACACAGGTTTTAAAACTTCGGACGCTTATAGCACCGGCCAGACACTAGCAATCAAGTTCAAACTTGGTATGCGTGTAGCAGACACTAGTCTTCAAATGTTATATCTCAATCAAGTATACCCAACCAACCATCACGTGATTACACAATTCACAAGTTTTCATTTCGAGAATACACAGGTTTTAAAACTTCGGACGCTTATAGCACCGGCCAGACACTAGCAATCAAGTTCAAACTTGGTATGCGTGTAGCAGACACTAGTCTTCAAATGTTATATCTCAATCAAGTATACCCAATCAACCATCACGTGATTACACAATTCACAAGTTTTCATTTCGAGAATACACAGATTTTAAAACTTCGGACGCTTATAGCACCGGCCAGACACTAGCAATCAAGTTCAAACTTGGTATGCGTGTAGCAGACACTAGTCTTCAAATGTTATATCTCAATCAAGTATACCCAACCAACCATCACGTGATTACACAATTCACAAGTTTTCATTTCGAGAATACACAGGTTTTAAAACTTCGGACGCTTATAGCACCGGCCAGACACTAGCAATCAAGTTCAAACTTGGTATGCGTGTAGCAGACACTAGTCTTCAAATGTTATATCTCAATCAAGTATACCCAACCAACCATCACGTGATTACACAATTCACAAGTTTTCATTTCGAGAATACACAGGTTTTAAAACTTCGGACGCTTATAGCACCGGCCAGACACTAGCAATCAAGTTCAAACTTGGTATGCGTGTAGCAGACACTAGTCTTCAAATGTTATATCTCAATCAAGTATACCCAACCAACCATCACGTGATTACACCATTCACAAGTTTTCATTTCGAGAATACACAGGTTTTAAATGTTCGGACGCTTATAGCACCGGCCAGACACTAGCAATCAAGGTCAAACTTTGTATGCGTGTAGCAGGTACATGTCTGTGCAGCATATATTTCGACCAAATAGAACCTATGTTTTGGCGACAAACACCAACATGCTTACTCCAACCACAGTATTTAAACTTTGATTTTTTAGTCCTTTAACGCTAATAACTAACGTAATTGGGAACAGTTTTTGACGAAACTAGACATGTTTAAAGTAGTACTATTGTTGCACAATCATACAAAAATTCATATGTTTAGCTTTAGCCAAAAATTAGCTACAAGCTTTTTAATTCTAACAACTAGATATTTTGAGAAACATACGTACGTATTTTCTTTTGTTTCAACTTGTCTTTACGACAAGTTGATTTCTCACGTATGCGCATATATTTTTATATGCGCATACTACACTACATGGTGAGCCATATAGTAATATATATGCACAGTTGCATATATATTACGCTACTTGGGCCTACTGTTGAGCCCACGTAGTCACAAATTTACATAGGCTTCGACCTATGTATAGTTTTCTTTTTTCTAGTGTATAGGGTAGTTAGGTAGGTACATTTTTCTTTTCATTAGTTAGTTAGGATATATATGCTTTTATTTTAGAAAAAACAAGTAGCCTCCTGAAAGGAGGATTATTCCATTTCGAAAGTGGTTGTTGAATATCTGTCGTTTAAATATTTTGCAGAAAACAAGTAGCCTGCTAAAAGGCGAAACTTTTGAGATTATTGTTGTTGTTGTTTTCCACCACTCGCCTAACATGCCTACATAATTACACTATATAATTTTGAAGTACTTGGTACCGAAGTAATTTACTTAACTTATTTCATATTACAGGAATACTTGACTAATTTCGCATTACAGGTGATATTTCACGCAATTATAACACAAACACTGAAGTGTCCAAACAGTATGTATTAATTTTGTATTGCAAAAATTTTCATGAAGCTTTAGAGTATAATAATTTTTGCAATACAAAATAAAATATACAATCACATATACAAATAATAAAGACAAAAACATATGTACATAAATTTATAGAAGTTAGTAGTATTTTGTAACAAATAAGGTTACAATGTGTGCTGTATTCTGGGTGAATTCTAGCACACCCTTGCACCTAACGACTCTTTTTCGTTTGACAACGTGATAGCTTCTTCCCTCGTTGTCCACCTTCAATTCATCATCAGCAAAATCTTCCGGAACTTCCATTCCGTCCAACTTTGCTGCGGTCAAATCCCTCACTATAATATACATATATATATATATATATATATATATATATATATATATATATATATATATATATATATATATATATATATATATATATATATATATATATATATATATATATATATATATATATATATATATATTGCTCAAAGTATTTAGTTATTTAATCATTCAAATTATTAATTTATAAAATTTAATATAAATTATTATAAAGTATTAAATGTTTATAATACAGCACATAAGATGATCTAAATTAACTTACAAAAACTTTAATAAATTATTGTTTGGTTTTCTATTAATACTGTCTACCTTCAAAATTAATTGAACAAACTTACTATTTATTGTTCGTTGCTCTTCGAACGTCCTCGCTGTGTCCGTCATATAAGCTTCCACTTCCACCCGCGCGCCCGGCACCAGCTCGGACCCTTCCTGCACCAAGCAACCATTAACATCGATCTCGACGCTTTGTCGAGTTTTGTCGAATTTTTTTGCTACCGACCCGAAAAACCGTTGAGCAAAGGCTAAGTAGCCTTCTGGTCTTTTCGGCTTACACGGTAGCTCATGACCATGTTTTTGGTAGTGGTATGGCATACTTTCTCTTTCGTCCCCGTCCTTGTTGAAGGTCGGATGCGGAGTCCACCCCACAGTCTCTGAAATCAAAAATTTGAAACTTTATAACAAACTTTTTCCTCTCTCTCCCTCCTCTCTATCTCCCTCTCTCTTTCCTTTCTCTTCTCTCGTGTGAGTGTGAGTGAGCATGTTCTTATATAAATTTAAAATAAAAAACGAATGGAACAAACGAACTAAAGCTAAATTTAAATTACCCCTACAGTTAACGTATGGTAACGTGTTAAGGTACGATAACGTTTTGTTTGTGTTCTTTTTTCTTTTTTCGTTCATGTAGTATGTCTGGTATTATTTTGTGACCCCCTTGTCAGCTTTAATTTTATAGAAAGTTAATTAGTTAAAATAACCATGACAATGGACTACATAATCTTTGCGCCAATCTGTAGCATGTCTATTTTTTACTACACTTTTGTTTACAACACTTTATTAAAATTTACACATAACATTCACACATAACATTCAATATGTATATGTAGGTGTATTTACGTAATGTAACGAAAAACTATAATGAAATGTTCTATTGTTCTAAACAAGAATGTGACTAGTCGGTGTTATGAATTTTTCATGGTATGATATATCTCGAGTAAAGTCGGTCTTTGGTTAATCTGTTGTCTCTATAAGACATTTTTGGGTGCTCTGCTTTCGTTACATTTTGGTAGCAGAGCGTGGTTTCGATCCACGGACCTCTGGGTTATGGGCCCAGCACGCTTCCACTGCGTCCCAAGAGAGTCAGGTCGGCTATTAAGTTTTGCACTTGCGTACTGCAAACTGATAACTTTTTACATATACTAATGTGTGTAATTGTATAATTATGGTCACCTGCTGTAGTTAAGTAATAGTTATGCCTAAGAAAACAGCGAGAATGCGTCGAGTCTCGGCATCTCCTTTGCGATCGTCGACTTCTGCACAAGTAGATCCAAACGTTCATGCGTTGTTAGCTAATAGCAGCCCTACGGTTGGGTTTTTTCTCGCACCCGAGCCATTTTACGGCACTCCAAAAGAAAACGTGCGCAGTTGGTTTGATGATTTCCTCGACTGCTGCGAAGCTAACGGGTGGGACGAAAACCGCAAGAGGGCTATGCTGAAGGCGCACTGCAAAAATTATGCTAAGAGTTTTTTCAAAAGTCTTCCCCCCGAACAGAAGCTCTTGCCGGTGGCAGAGTTACGGAATGTATTTGTGCAGGAGTTCGGTCTGCAAAGAGAGGCTGAACTGGCGTGGAACAGGTTGCACTACAAAATTCAGAAAAAGCACGAGTCAATTGATCACTTTGCTCGTGAAATTTGCAAGCTGGTGGATAAAATCCATCCTGAAGCCAAAGAGGAAGCTGAACGGGTTAAGCTGTGGCAATTCACTCGTAACTGCAAACCAAAAATTTCAAAAGTGTTGCGCATGCGTGATCCTCAAAATTTTAATGAGGCTGTTCAAATTGCGAAACGTGAAGAAAGTTATAAGTATAGAAGTCGATCGCGCAGTGACAACACAAGCGATATAGCAGTTTCCTCTTCGGCTTCTTCTTCTCCAAAAACTGCACGAAAACGAACCAATCAGCGAAAAGAAAAGCAAACAAACCCTGTTTTAGCTGTAAATGCACAGGAAAATACAACGCGTTTGGGTGAACTAGAAAAGTCTATTAAAGTTTTGAGTGAACAAGTGGCTTCGATTACTGAGTTAGTAAAAACTTGCCAAATTTGTCAAAAAAGTAATCACTCAGCAGTTAATTGTTTTTTTCGGTATAAAGGGGAACAAAATCGCGATCCAGATGGTCGTGGCCGCGGGCAAAGATGGGGTAACACGCGCAATGTGCAAAGTTCGCGCACCCCTGGGCCAGCGCCAAGAGCGTTTCGACCTGCGGAAAACCAGTAAACGTCGCTAAAGTGGGGACTACAGCGGCGCAAGTATCTAGCATGTCCCCATTAATACTTCAGGTTTGTACCGAAACCAATAGTCATTTTCATATACCGCTAACTTTGGGTGATACTAAAAATTTCGTAGAAGCTGTAATAGACACAGGAGCTATTGTAAGCATAATAAGTGAATCAGTTTTCAAAAAAGTAAACCCTTACGAAACTTTGAAATCAAACAGAAATGATAATGTTCAATTAGTGTCGTTTACAGGTGATGTATTGCAGAACTTAGGCAAAACTGATTGCAGAGTCGAACTGTGTGGTCGCACTTGCTCTCATGTTTTTTATGTTGTAAAAAATGCTCCGTTTCCCTGTCTTCTTGGAATTGATTTTTTAGCTCAATGTACAATTGATCTACCAAACCGGACCTTGACCTATGGGAGTAATTGCGCACGCATATACCAAAAGCAATCTAACCGTAGCACCTTAAGTAAATTTGTTGCGCACAGTTCGTATACCTGCAAATTGTGTCACCAAAGTGCAAAGCAGCCTAAATGGTGTATTGCTGGATCCAAACCCTACGGTTTTTTTTGAGCCAAAAGATAACTGCAAGTCGGACTTAATGCCATTACCTGGAATGTTGAGCATTTCGCGCATTGATCCACAAATAATAGATATTGAAATAGCAAATCCCACTAATGCACCAATTATGCTGTACAAGGGTACCACGGTTGGTAAAGTATCTTCGGCAGCCGAGGTCTCTGTGCAAGCTCTACCTGAGATTAATGTGGCTTCGGTACAAACCTATACGCCAACGTCGGCGGAGTCTGAGGGACTGCCGATTGGTTTAAATTTATCAAACTGCGCATTGACTCGCCACCAATTTAAGCGACTTAAACGACTTATTTTGCAATATTCAACTGTTTTTTCAAAAGGGAATACTGACATAGGACGTACAAATATTGGCACCCACAAGATTGATGCACAAGGAAAAGAGCCCATTCAGCAAAGACCTTATAGGGAACCCTTTGTGCGGCAGCAGGTCATATTAGCTCATGTAGAAAATATGCTTAAGGATGGGGTTATCCGGGAATCAAACAGTCCGTGGGCAAGCCCGGTAGTTATTGTTAAGAAAAAGGATGGAAGCGATCGTTTTTGTATCGACTACCGAAAACTTAATGCTATTACCCGCAAGGACAGCTATCCTCTCCCACGCATAGATGAAATGTTGGATAGGTTAGGGGGGGCAAAGTATTTTTCTAGTTTTGATTGTGCTAGTGGTTACTGGCAAATACCGATGGAAGAGAGCGACAAAGAGAAAACAGCTTTTGTTACTTCGCATGGCTTATTTGAGTTCAACGTCATGCCTTTTGGCCTCACCAATGCACCAGCAACGTATCAAAGAATAATGAACCAAACCTTCCAAGGCATACGCAACCAATTTTGTATGGTGTATTTAGACGATATCATAATATATTCTCGGACTTTTGAGGATCACCTCAGACATATCGACGAAGTGCTTTTGAGACTTAAGGCTGTCAATATTAAACTGAAAGGCAAAAAATGTCACTTCTGCCGAAATGAGCTCCCTTATTTAGGTCACATAGTTACTAAAGACGGCATTTCCCCTGATCCACAAAAGATAGAGGCCATTAAGCTCATAAGTCCTCCTAGCAATGTAACTGAAGTGAAAAGTTTTCTGGGCCTAACTGGTTATTATCGACAATTTGTGCCAAATTATTCCAGTATAGCCACCCCTTTGTACGAATTGACTAAGAAAAATGTGACCTTTGATTGGTCGGAGCGATGTCAGCGTGCTATGGATACACTTAAGAACGCACTTGTGTCTTCCCCCATACTGTCATTGCCTGATTTTAATGAGAAATTTGTTATTTGTACGGACGCTTCTGGAAGTGGCTTAGGTTGTGTTCTGATGCAGGTCGTTGACGGAAAGGAACGAACAGTTGCCTTCGCATCACGTCAGTTGTCCAAGGCTGAAAAAAATTACTCTACTATAGAAAAAGAATGTTTAGGTTTAGTTTGGGCGATAAAAACTTTCCGCACATATGTCTATGGTACTCACTTTACTGTACTCACCGATCATAATCCGCTTGTCTGGTTAAACAAATCTCGCAACCTATCTGATAGGTTAATGCGATGGTCCCTACTTTTGCAGCCATATGACTTTGAGGTGCAGTATAGATCAGGATCTATGAATGCAAATGCAGATGGGTTGTCACGTATGCCGATTGCTACTGTTTCTCAGCAATCGACGTCCACGAATATTGGCTTCCAGAGCTTTATTTTTCTGGTCGTCGGTCTGATATGTCAATTATTTTCCTTCGTCTGGAGACAGACTGAGCAGTCCCCAGAAGCTATTTTATGCAAGGAGCCGGTTGTTGGTAATAACGTCTGTTCCATTGCACATGACTGCATGGACAGTGTGAAATTCTTCGATGTCGTGAAGCATCAGAAATCCGATTCAACTTGCATACAGATACGCAAAGCTTTGCAGAATCCAGGTATAAAACTAGGCCTTCATGTAGACGTGTCACGGTTCGCTAAAATTAACGGTGCCTTGTATATACGCTCTCATCAGGGTGCTAGAAGTCGCTTAGTCATTCCCGAAGCACTAAAACTTGTCATTTTGCAGCAGCATCATGATTCTCCCTTAGCTGGTCATTTAGGCTTTGGAAAGACGTATAGCCGCATAGTATCACGGTATTGGTGGCCAAGAATGGCCAATGATATAAAATTTTGGTGCAATAGCTGCCAAAGGTGTCAACTGTACAAAACTTCGTCACAACCTAAATCCCCGCTTTCTCCGATCGCGGTTGAAGGGCCCTGCGACGTTGTTTCAGTTGACATTGTTGGACCTTTGCCAATAACAAAAAGAAAAAACCAATACCTGATCGTATTCACAGACCATTTTACTAAGTGGCCAGAAGCTTTTCCAGTGCGCTCAGCAGAGTCGCACGTTGTAGCTCAGAAGTTTATTGGTGAAATAGTCTGTCGGCATGGCTGTCCTCGTGTGCTACTGAGTGATTTAGGAACTAGTTTTACGTCTGCATTAATTAAAGAAACCTGTCGTTATCTAGGCTGTAAGAAACTGTTCACTACCGCCTACCATCCGCAGGCAAATGGTCATACTGAGCGTTTCAACCGCACTATTGTACAAAGTCTTGCTACTTACGCTTCCAAAAATCGTAAAAATTGGGACGAATATGTGTCGTATGCCTTGTTTGCATACCGCACAAGTGTCCATGCATCCTCAGGATTTACGCCCTTTCAGCTGATGTATGGTCGCTGCGCAAAGCATCCGATCGACACAAATCTATCTAGCCCCTCAAAAATCAACACGGATTCTGCTGATTACCTCCTCAACTTAGATAAAGGCATGCGTAAAATTGTACCTGAAGTTTGTCAAAATTTACGAAAGTCGCAAAACAAACAAAAAAGTTACTACGATCAGCATACAAAGACAAATATTTTCGAAGTGGGCAATCTTGTTCGGCTACGCATTATGCCCAAACCATCAAAATTTAAGCCAAAATTTTCAGGTCCATTTATAGTGAGACAGAGATTATCTAATGTGACTTATGAAATAGAAAATGAAGCCACTGGTCACTCATTTCTTGTTCACGCAAATCGTTTGCTTCCTTTCATTAATAGACAGTAAAACAATATCAAACGGCTGTCGATCGTATAAATTAAGCTAGGGCCTACTCACCCATGTATCAATGCTTAATTTATATTGATCGTTGTCTTTAGGCTGGAGTTACGATGTTCTACGGGAAAAACTGCAGATTGTCCAACATGCACCCCTGTCCAATTTTCATTCTGGGTGAAAATTTTGAACACACCGAGGTGGCCTATGCGTTTACCAAAGCTTTTGTCGCCAGTGATGACAATGCTCGGGTTGAACTATCCAACGAAAAAGACCCTTTTCGTGCCAAGGAGCGTGTTAAGCCGAAGAACTTGGACGGTTACAAAGATAGGGTTTGGAGTGGGTGTAAGTACGCGGTCATGGAGGGTATTGCCTTTGAAAAGTTTGTCCATAACCCTAGTTTTCAGAATGATCTGTTGAACTCCTCCCCAATCATTTTTGAGGCTAGTCCCGACAAAGACTGGGGGGCTGGGTTGTTTGCAGAGCCGCTGAGGCGCGCATTGAGCGTTGGATCAGATCCACCGGGGGCCAATAACATGGGCCAATAACATGGGCCAAATTCTGCAAAGAATTCGTCAGTACCTAATTGGCCGGTTTAAGTATCCCCCGATTTTGATAGTCGCCGATTCGCAGGGAGCGTGTCTTCCACCCGACGACCGCTACCACGTCCTGACTATGCCCGGAGCTCGAATTCAGGCTCTCCTCAAAGTCGCCCGTGCCGCTACCCACACGGGGTACAAACTTTGCGTGGTGTTTGGCGGTACAAACAATATTCCCCAAGATCATTTAAAACCTCTCCGCGACAATGACGGGGCACTGAAACCTCGGAAACCTGCAGATATTCTCCGCCGCTACAGTCAAAATGTGCCCCGATTTCTCGCCGAACGACCACAAGCGCACCTAGTCTTGTGTGAAGTGCCTCCGCGTCTCTGCGACAATCCGACGGTTGATCGTTTCAAACCTTATGAGAGCAGGATCCAACTTAGTGTCAAAAAACTAAATTTTACAATATGTAAATTTGTGAATCAAATTCAAAACCCACGTTTGCACGCCCTTGAGCTGTACTATAAATTGAACAGTTCAGACCTGTTCTGTGCTAAGGGTAATCGCATAGACCTCCACCTGAATGAAAAAGGTGGACATGTTGTGGCCGATGCAATTCTAAACAAGTGCATCGAGCTTTCTGTTGTGTGAACTGAGGTATGTAGTATTTAATGAAAAAGGTAATTTTGTCTACTTAAGCTAATTTGTAAGTATAAATTAAGGGGAGGGAAGGGGGGGTTTTGTAGGGTAATACGTATAATTGATAATTGGTTAACTCTTTGTTATATATTATACCTGTGTACGATTTCGCCGAAGACGAAGGTTGGGGGGTATCGGCGTTTGGGGTCGTGGGGGTACTGGCCATAGCTATAATAAAATAACAGAATATCAAATATATATATGTATATTGCTCGTGCTTTGTTAATAATGTTATGTTAGACTTTTCGGCGTGGGCACTCTCGCCCGAGTATGTTCAAGTTTTATGTATTTCGTAAAGGGTGAACTCGCCCACGTACAGCTACCAGGGCCAACTCGCCAAAGTAGTTGTTACTGTGTGGGTCAACTCGCCCAGGTATCTCTGTTATGTGTGGGACAACTCTCCCTCGAATATGGCCTGTTAAGTATTTCTGTGTTGGTGTGGGACAACTCTCCCTCGAATATAAGCTGTTTTATATCTGTGTTAGTGTGGGACAACTCTCCCTCGAATATAACCTGTTTTATATCTGTGTTAGTATGGGACAACTCTCCCTCGAATAAATCCTGTTTTATATCTTAGTGTTGGTGTGGGACAACTCTCCCTCGAATATAACCTGTTTCATATCTGTGTTAGTGTGGGACAACTCTCCCTCGAATAAATCCTGTTTTATATCTGTGTTAGTGTGGGACAACTCTCCCTCGTATATAACCTGTTGGGTTCTTCTCACCCGTGGAACTTTTGTTTTTGCAGGTACATGTCTATGCTACAGTGTACTGGAGTGTTCGAGACAGGGCACACTCGCCCCAGAAAGTTTGGACAAGTCTTCTAGGGGGGAAGGAAACTGTAACGAAAAACTATAATGAAATGTTCTGTTGTTCTAAACAAGAATGTGACTAGTCGGTGTTATGAATTTTTCATGGTATGATATATCTCGAGTAAAGTCGGTCTTTGGTTAATCTGTTGTCTCTATAAGACATTTTTGGGTGCTCTGCTTTCGTTACATTTTGGTAGCAGAGCGTGGTTCGCTGATCTGCTGTTACCATTTGCGATTTGCCTTCGCTCGCTTCTATCTCCCTCATTTTGCCACCCTCGCTTTGCCGCTCAGTGACCACGGATGGCTGCCTCCAGTTCTCCTAAAGCTGAAAAGCAGTCTACGTCTGCAGCTTCCACTGCGCCCCAAGAGAGTCAGGTCGGCTATTAAGTTTTGCACTTGCGTACTGCAAACTGATAACTTTTTACATATACTAATGTTACACTACAACTACACACTAACACATGCAAACCAAAAATTTCAAAAGTGTTGCGCATGCGTGATCCTCAAAATTTTAATGAGGCTGTTCAAATTGCGAAACGTGAAGAAAGTTATAAGTATAGAAGTCGATCGCGCAGTGACAACACAAGCGATATAGCAGTTTCCTCTTCGGCTTCTTCTTCTCCAAAAACTGCACGAAAACGAACCAATCAGCGAAAAGAAAAGCAAACAAACCCTGTTTTAGCTGTAAATGCACAGGAAAATACAACGCGTTTGGGTGAACTAGAAAAGTCTATTAAAGATATTACCATTGTGTAGGGTGTCATCAACATGGCCATTTTTATCTATTCACCTACTTTCTCACCTACTTATTAACTAATCTAACCAAGTAGTATTTCTGTTACCATCTATGCGCAACACACTCTCAAATTCACCCAGTACTATTATTGTTATTGGTACTCCTAGAGGTTCAGCATAGTCTAATTGAATTCTCAGACTTCCGTACTGCGTGGGGTTGCGATAGTCACATCCACACCCGAAATCTTTCGTACAGTCTATTGCCACTACACTGTACCCATATTGAAACTCTTCAAAACTGATATCCAAATTTGGGTTCTCACGCGTTACAGCTTCTAACCCATACTGATACAGTCGCTCGCCTATCTCTGCGTCCCTATCATACTTTAGACCATTCGCAACCGGTAACGACACGTCGTTTATAAAAACGTTAATATTGTGCAAATCAAAAAGTTTAAAATTAAAAGGGTTTGCAAAAATCAAAGAGTTGTACGCAGTTGATTCTAATGCTATAATAAAAATTCGAGTAGGTAGAGTACCCGAAAAAGTTGTCCACTGAATATTCTGCTCTCCCTGACTAATACTTTTTGCTTTTCCATAAATTCTAGTAATGGGGTAATGAAACCCTTCCTTTTTTAAAATATTTTCGTAGTGTTGAAAAGCAACTGTTGTCAGTTTCACTCTTGGTACATACATTTTTGCGTCAATTATACGAATCGTACGGTTTTCAGTTGAAAAGCTGAGGCTGAATAAAACAAAAGGTACCTGATATACGACATCCAAGGGTAAACAGACTGATCTATTGTAATTTTTTGGTCATTTAACTGAATCTCACAATTAGAAAACAAAGTGTAAGCAAACAAATTACAAGTTGTTACTTTATCATTATCTTCTAAATTTGTGCCATCTCCTTTCAATACCTGAAATTTGACATATAGTTTAGCTGAATCAATATCTAAATATGTATCCGCCTTATCTATTCTAAATTCCAGCGCTGTTTCATCATCTCTAGGTAATGTCGTTATACACTGAACTTCCTGAACTTGAGTTGCATCAACCACTTTTTGCGTATCTAAGTATGTATTGAAACTGAATGCGTCGCTGCTACAAGGCTTACTTGCGACGTCTATTTTTCTTTCTGCCATCTTTACTTTTGCGTCGATGTTTACGAATAACTTTACGCCTCAGTTTAAGCTTACGCTTATTAGACCGTTTTTTATTGCGGGTTTGTTTTCCTAGAAACGGTATCTTTTTTCTGACTGCCATGGGTTCTACTTATTAATTTTGCGAAACTCTAATTGCAAAATTAAATTACCGCTAGTCACAGGTTCAAGGTGCTCATCCAAAACACAAAATTTTAGTGAGTTGATAGATGCTTGTGATACAGCCGTAAAAGTTAGTGTTCCTAATCCTTGTGACTTGTGGTATATACACAGCAAAGGCAAGGTTGTATTATTGAATATTTGTGGCTTTATAAAGTTACCTGTTATAAACAAAACTTTTTGTGAAAATTTAGTAAGCTCAAACAAGTTAATGACCGCGACTTCGTAGTCAGCTACTTCAAGATTGTATGGTAGTTTTAACTCTTTAAATGGGTCACCTAAATTCAAAACAGCTGTCACGTAAAATTTAGTCATTTTGTTCTACTTATTAACTTTTTAAGTGCTTCAAAATGGTGGTAGAGTTGAAACTTGCTTCTACAACCTGAAATAATTACTTTACCTGTGTGAAATATGATTGCTGTTACACTTTTATCTACAAAAACACGAAGGCCGTGATAGTCTGGCTCTAGCAAAATTCTAAAGTGCGTTCTGAGTAGTTGTGCAACCGAGTCCAAATTAAGTCTCACTCCAAAACTCCCTGCACCAACAAAATTGTGCGCGATAGGTTGTGCATCCATATCTACATTAAAACCCCTACTTATTAAAGTTTTGCAGCATTCCGTAGTCGCTATTTCTAGATCCCGAAAACTTTTTGCACCAACTATCGACATTTTACCGTTGTGAAACAAAATACACGTAGCGCACTCAAAGCGCCAAATTAACCCATGAAACGTTTGTGGTGTAAATTTCGTTTGTTCAACAAATTTATGAATTTGTGGTAAATCTAAAGCGCACCGTAGGTTAACAGTACCGACGATGTTTGTTACTTTTAAGTCCATTATAACGCTTCTACTGTATTTGACTCGGGCTCCCAAGTATTAGTTGAGCTAGGGTAACCTAACCACTTTATTAAATACTCTTTATTACTGCCACGAGTTTTAGTAGCTAAAATTTTTTCCACTTTGTAAATATCGTCTTTCTTTAGCACTTTTTGCAGTTCTTGTTCATAAAAAGTTCCTACCACAGTCTCGCCTGAGCTATCAGCGATTCTGTAAACTGGATACTTTCGCGGTATCTGCTCAACTACTCTAAAAATTTCTTCTGTCCAATTTGGGTGATAGCCTTTCCCAAATACACCCTTTTCTTTTTGAATTCGAACATTGTCTCCAACTTTAAATTTGAAAATCACAGGTAATTTATCATAAGTTGGTGGGTACAACTTTTTACGAACACTATCTACGTTTGCTTGTGTAACGTCAGCTGGTGGCATGCCAATACTACGATGTTTGCTTTTATTGTATGTGTTCACCACTACTTGTAGTACATCAACATAGCGCCAACTGTTTTTAAATGTCATGTAACGATAAAGTTTTGATTTTAGTGTCCTGATAAGACGTTCAGCCATACTGGCTTTTGTTTGTGGGTTTTGAGAAGTGTAAAAATTTACTTTTCGATCATTCATTAGTTTTTTGATGCTTTCGTTTACAAATTCACCACCTTTATCTGTCATTAAATTCTGCGGTTTCCGTGGTTGTGCTTCTTGCAGTATAGACTGTAGAGCGTTGGCTATAGTAGCTGCTTTCTTATCTTTTGTGGGTTTCACCCAAGCATACTTTGAGAAACCGTCGACAACTACAAGTATATACCTATTTCCATCATTCCAGCGCGCTAGTGCTGACATATCAGCCAAATCAGCTTGCCACAAGTCATCAATTCCTGACATTTCATACCTATTTTTACGATAATTTCTCCTAGTGCTCCTATGCAAAGTATACGCATCTTGCTCTCGCAACCAATCAGCTAGCTCATCTCGCTTCACGTCTAGACCTTCGTTTCTTGCACTTTTGTAAAGTGCACTGACACCACCTAAACTACCTACAACGCCAGGGTTACAATACAACGCTTGCAATTTTTTCATTATTTTATTTATACAATATAAAACAATACATGATAACAAGGCATACATTGTAATACAACAAAGTCTACTTATTAATAGAATCAAATTGAAATAAACACAATCAATACAACAAAATAATACAGCCAAGTCTACTTATTAACGTAATAGAATTAAATAAGACCACAAAACAAACATTCAAAAAAGACAGACAAAAAATGTTACTAGTTGTAATCATACGTAAACACATAAGAGCAAAAACTACAAAACATAAAAAAACATACGCGAAGGCACACCACTGTTTTCAACATCGTGAACAAGCTTATTATAAATAAAGTCATGTAGACACAAATTTACACCAGCAATTTCCAAAGCATCATTCAAATAAGTGTCAATGCCATAGTAAGGGCTCATGCACGTATGATCAGTCTCGTTTGTTGGGTCATCACAACCCCAACACCCAGCTATTTGCATTATCATAATCAACGTTGAGAGCGCGGTATAATCAACTCCTTGAACGCCCAAAATCTTGCGCTGCCATTTCGCTTCCCAGATTTTTCTGATGCGTCGAATCACCCCCTGTTTCGTAATGTCGCAGTTTTTATAGTCTCCAGCCACCTCGTCCCAGCAACCGTTGATCAGCTTTTCTGGCACATTATTCAAAATGTCGTAATTCATTAAAATTTTACAACGTATAATACATTCGATGTCCTGTTGTGAAAGCCCGGTTTCTTCATGAAAATTTCTACCAGTCACATTTCCGCCGGCGTCCACGTCCCCATTCACATCCATTGTTGATTTAAATCGAAATTAAGAATCGTAAAGTTAAATACAATAACGTTCAAAAATATCAGAGCTTCGTAACAACACAACCAACTTGTAAGAGCACTGATAGCAAACTGATTGAAAGTTGTATCGACCCTACTTAAGTACTGATGATGACTCATAATGACCAGATGTGGCAGGTGAAAGTGACTAATGATTCCTTATGATTCATTATTAATTTAATTTTTTATGCGCTATGACACATCAAAAGTAGCGACAAGTCAATTTTTTTTAAATTTTGGTTTTATGACTCATTAGTAATTGCAGACAAAGTATATGGTGGTATAAGTACCTACTCTTATATATTCGTCAAAAAGGTGACTCGGCTTCTTTCCAGACAGTTACCCAAATGTACATAGCGAGTCAGCTTTGGCTACTCGCTATGGGTACAGTGTAGTGGCAATAGACTGTACGAAAGATTTCGGGTGTGGATGTGACTACGCAACCCCACGCAGTACGGAAGTCTGAGAATTCAATTAGACTATGCTGAACCTCTAGGAGTACCAATAACAATAATAGTACTGGGTGATTTTGAGAGTGTGTTGCGCATAGATGGTAACAGAAATACTACTTGGTTAGATTAGTTAATAAGTAGGTGAGAAAGTAGGTGAATAGATAAAAATGGCCATGTTGATGACACCCTACACAATGGTAATATCTGGTGTGACTGGTTGCGGTAAAACTGTTTTTGTATCTAATTTAATAACACATCAAAAAGACTTGCATAATAAACCTTTCGACAAAATTTTGTATCTTTACTCAATGTTTCAAGACGCATATAAAAACTTATTAAAAGTTGAAAATTTAGAACTGGTACAAGGAATACCGGATGAACTATTAGATTTAGCGAAAACTGGTGAAAACACACTTATTGTTTTGGATGATCTTATGCTCGATATGGAAAACGATAAACGTTTACCGGCATTATTCACAAAATACCGTCACGCAAACTGTTCTGTTATTTTACTATTGCAGAATTTATACCATAACTCAAAGTATTTGAGAACCATTACGCGAAATGCTCATTATATGGTGCTTTTTCCTAATCCTAGGGATGCACAGTTAATAAGTAGACTTGGTCAGCAAATGTTTCCTGACAAACCAAAATATTTACCTTCAGCATTCGCACAATCAACTCAAAAACCCTTCGGTTACTTGTTTATTGATTTGAAACCTACAACGGATTCTCGGTTTAGACTAAAAGAAGGGATATTTCCTTCTGAACAATTGTATATTTACATGCCGCGCTAAAATGTCTTCTAGTATACGCCGCAACGTTTATCTGTTACACGTATTGGCAAAGTCGCCCCCCAAAGTTGTCGCAGCAATTTTTAAAGCTACAGGAAAGCAACTGGTGAAAGATGTTTCTGAGATTGCTTTGAATTTAGTTAAAGGACGCATACCTCTCACGTCAACACAAAAAAACAAACTACGTCGTCACAAAAAGCTAATAGAAACTTTAGCTAATAAAAAAGTTAACGAAACTAAAAAACTGGCACTGCTTAGACGTAATCTTACGGTATTAAGTCACTTACTAGAACCTGCACTAAAATTTTTTAGGGGGGGGAGTACCTGTCGTAGCGTGTATAGCGCAAATAGCGGGGGGGGGTGGGGGGGGCGTTTTCGAGCTGTACAGTATGATAGCGCAAATAGCGCAAATAGCGCCTAGGGGGGGGGGGTGTAAAATCCTGTGCAGGTGCACGCTTACACGCGACATCTACCCACAAATTGACGCAAACGACTGTATAAGTTTCATATTTGAAGACGATTCATTCTATACAGACAGACTTGTCTCAAGCGTCTACTTTTAACGCAGACGGTTGGGCTAATATGCTTGTTGGAGGTAGATTTTTTCGTGTAATATTTATTCATTGTAAGATTAAAAATTAAAATGGAAAAACTTGTTTGTTTCGCGGTAACATTAACTATGTTGTCATTGACAGCAATAATTTGCGTCAAATTGTCATACCACCAAAAACCCCAAAATTTATTATGTTTTGATAATTACACTGGGGTTCACCCAGAAAAGTGGGTACCGAGTACCGGGTACAGAATTAGATGGGAAAATTTGGATGCGGACAGACTGCGCGTTATGGTCGGTTTGTTTCCGCCAAAAACAGTAAAAACTTGGAATGTAAAAATTTTGTATTTGTTTGATGTTTTTGACGATTTAATGCTTTCAGTCAATAAAAAAGGCCCAGTTCAATTACTTATTCTGGTAAATAAAGAAAATAAACTGCATTTTGTACAAGATTGTATTACTGGACCACTTTTAGTGAGAAACCTAAGCGAATTCGATTTGGAGAACGTATTTGCACATAAGTTCATTGAAATACACATTAATTATTTGAGATAGTCACGTGATCTGAAGCTATATAAAGCCGAGTCACGTGATCTGAAGCTATATAAAGCCGTGAAAATGTAAATTTTGATCAGTCTGTCAAAATGGCTTGCTACGAGCGGTCGGTTTTTACGGACGCTGGCAAAATTTTATTGTTTCATACTGGAAGATCTGTCTTTTCAAATTTTAATCGATGCCCGTTTGTCTTGAACGGTATAAGATACTTGACTGTCGAGCAATACTATCAAGCAGAGAAGGCGTTATTTTTTGGTGCACGCGAGATTTATGATCAGATTCTTCGGTGTTGGTCACCCAGACAGTGTAAAGAGCTGGCGAAACATATACCCGGCTATGATAAAGCTGTCTGGCGAAAATACGCACCTGAAGTAATGATGACCGCGTTGCGAGTCGCCAAAACCCTGAGGCTAAACAGAAACTGCTTGAAACCGGTTCGACAGTTTTAGCAGAGGCATCACGTTTCGATTCGTTCTACGGTATCGGTATGGATATTCAAGAAGATGGCGTCGAGGAAATGTGTAACTGGCAGGGAAAAAATATCCTTGGCCAAAGCTTGATGCTAATACGTTCTGAATTTAATAGCTGCACATAATACAAGGCAATTGAATGTGCATAATGTATAATAATAATATAGTAATAATATGTAATTAAAAAAAAATAAACAAAAAAAATAAAAAAATATAAAAAAAAACAGTAATGGGCCGATGCCGCGTCCCAAGCCGCGGAGGAAGAACTCAGAGGGCTGTTTTAACTTCTTACCTTAACAGTAATTTTGAATTTCAGATAACTATGGCTGCTCATATTATTAAATCTATTGCTACAAGTACGCTTGGACAACAGTCTAATCCTGAATGGTGGCGACAACGAGAAGGACGAATTACCGCGTCTGCGTTTGGCCAAATTGCGAACGGAATTTCACCGAATGTCAAGACGAAATCTAATCAAACAGATGCTTGCATAGTTGGAATTAAAGAAGAACCCAACGCTAAACTAGCGTACATTAATGCGATACGTTAATATTACGGAATCGACGTTATAATTCGCGAAACAGGACTCTGCGTACCAATTTGGGCTCCGTACCTTGGCGCATCACCTGACGGAATTGTGTTCGATATTGATAAACCCACGACGACACCCTGGATTATTGAAGTCAAATGTCTTTACGATACGAATGATCGACCACGAAGCATAAAAGAAATAATTGTTGACAGAGGATCATCATTTTATTGTACACTACGTAATGGAGAACTGACACTAAAAAAGTCTCATCGATATTATGCACAAATTCTTGGTCAACTTGCTATTACTGGACTTAAAAACGCTCACTTGACAATTTACGCGCCAAGAACTGGTGAAATTGCGATTGTGCCTGTAGTTTTTAACGAAAAGGACTGGAAAAACATTAAAAAGAAACTGGACATTTATTATTCTGAAAACTTGTCTAATACTGTCGAATCTATGGACTGGGAACCCTTGATGTCTGTATATGATCTCACTGAATTGTAAATCTGTTGTATAAATGGTAGTACAAGTGAATAGCAGTTGCATTGTAAAACAAATCTAATACTTTTTCGGAAAATTTCAGAAAAAACTAGTCATTTCCGGTTACGGCTGGTTATTTCTGGTCAATAAGTTTAAATTTGGGTATAAATACGAGTGACTTGCGTTTATTTATCATTTGTACTACATTCTACCATGGCGAACGGCGGCTCTAACGCTCGTTTGGCACGATATTTGTGCACTTTTGCGACAGAACTTAACCTGACAAAAGTTCTACCCCTACTGTTGGAATGGGGAATATTGCGCCAATATCAAGGACAAAAACTTCGGTCTTTGCTACCATATGACGCCAACCTGGAGCTAATTGCAATGATTCAACGAGGCGGCGATGAATTTTTTATGGCTTTCTGCAAATGCCTGGAAATTACGGGTCAACTGGAACTTTTACGGCTTATTTCTGATGACGTCACCCCAACCACATGCTATACCTACAAACTGATGACCAAGACAGGAAACGTTATTTGTGACAGTGGGAAATCTTTTCTTTCAATTCAAGAACTTATGGACGATGTTAGAAAAGAACTTGTGAATTTTTGTGAAAATAAAACTGTTCGTGTACTATATTGGCTTGGTAATACTGTCTGTAAAGAATGGAGTTTTCCTGAATGTATATTGAGTTGTGTGCATAATTGTTTACACTAATAAATGTTTGAATAAAATCGTAGTGTTTGTCTAACTTTTTAGGTATTAGGTAAAGACGAAACGATAGATATTGTTTTCAAATTTTAAATTTTAAATTTAGTAGCTAACTGTAACGGTTTTAGTAAAAAAGTGTCACTAAAACAATTAATCACCTTACAAACTGCTGGACGTTGAAAAACATTAAACTTGTAGGGGGTAAACACCTTGAAACATGTGCACATATAACCAAGTTAGTACCGTAATTAATCCAGTATGTATTAGTGTACCCCTTTTAAAGTAATTTTTAAGATTACGGTAGTTGCTGTATATAAACGGCAATATGATAGTTGGTACCTCATTTTTACAAATTGGAACTAACGAGTATGTTGCCCCACGCAAAGCACAACCACTTTGGTGAAGGAGTGCCCAGAGGAAAATCTCAATTCTTGGGAACGGAAACTGAGGTAGAGCGGTGGGTAAAAGCGACCGTGGAAAATCCGGATAGGCGAAGTGAGAAGTGGGAGGTGGACATGTGGGGAAGGCGATGGAAAAAGGAATATCTGCTAAAGGAGTTTGCGGAAGTGGTGGGGGTGTATGGCGCGACGGGAGAGGAGACACGGTGGGTGCGGGTGGTGCGGGTATGGCGTGATGGCATGTGGCGACAAAAAACCACCTATCCTGATATTTGTCAGAGGTGGATGGCGCCGTGTTAAGGTGTAAGTGGTGTTGGTTGAGTTGAAGGAGGAGAAGACGTGAAGGGACTCCTCCACTATTATCCCAACTGCCCTCTTCAGGGCAAACAATCTGATTTTGATGTGTCGCGAATGGTTCAGTCGGTTATAAAAATCTGTTCTTAAAGGGAGTCGTTAAATTCGTGTAACAGTTGAAAAGATGGCTGGGGATACTTGTGATCGGTAACTAGGCTAGTCGTAGCTCACCTGATGCCCCGCGCTCTACCAACTGAGCTATCAGCCCAGCACAGCAATTGCTGTTACGAGTACTTTATATACTCAGCTGATTAGTTCATCTGACTGCTACTACCAGTATCAGCCAATCAGCTGTTTATCCTGTTACACTTCTTCCCCCATCAAGAGAGGCCGGAATCCCGGGGGCTTCTGGTGGCACACGTCTCGGGAATCAACCGAAACAACCTGGGCGGTATTCGGGGATTGCCCGATCAGTAGCACATATCTCGGGGTTCGACCGAGCATACCGCTGGCAGTCGGGGATCTCCCTGTCGTCCGTGGCCAACTATATATCAAGAAGCACACCCGGTCCAAGCTCTGCTACCAAATGTAACAGTTGAAAAGATGGCTGGGGATACTTGTGATCGGTAACTAGGCTAGTCGTAGCTCACCTGATGCCCCGCGCTCTACCAACTGAGCTATCAGCCCAGCACAGCAATTGCTGTTACGAGTACTTTATATACTCAGCTGATTAGTTCATCTGACTGCTACTACCAGTATCAGCCAATCAGCTGTTTATCCTGTTACACTTCTTCCTGAACTGGCGTGGAACAGGTTGCACTACAAAATTCAGAAAAAGCACGAGTCAATTGATCACTTTGCTCATGAAATTTGCAAGCTGGTGGATAAAATCCATCCTGAAGCCAAAGAGGAAGCTGAACGGGTTAAGCTGTGGCAATTCACTCGTAACTGCAAACCAAAAATTTGCTCCATTTCTTTGGGAGACGAATCAATAGACTTCCCTGTTTTTTCTACAGCATAGCGGTTTGTTTCGAATGCCAAAAGTTCAAAAATTTCCTTGGGCCAAAATTGCAAAATGTACTCAATCGGCTTCAAAACATCATGAGGAGGCAATGAAAACTGCCGTTTGAAAGCAGGAAGTTTAAAAGGAATGTCCCGTTTCCTCCACCGGGTCGTTTTATCACTATCATTTATGAGGTCAGCAGGTTCGGCAGTGTACGTTTGCATGTACATCGTGTGTTCATCATGTACAACATGTACATGTTTACGTGTACATCGGATGACGCGGAGGTTTCCTCTTCCGAAAGTTCATCTTCAAGCCCAGCAGCCGGGTTCACGTGATGAAGTTCCACGTAGTCTTCATCGTCACTATCCGAGTCCGTTTCGGCTTCGGAATCTATTCCGCTTGGCAAGATGACAATTTCTCCAGGCTTTAAGGCTTCAGATGGCAGCATTCTGATCCAGTCGCTCCAAGTCTGATCTTGTAGAGCTTCACGCACGGCCTGTTCTTAACTCGCCTGCATTGCGCAATGCTGGATGTGGCTGATCTATCTTTCGATGAAAGATGCAGTATAAATTATGCCAATTGGCACTTATGAGCAAAGGTTGATTTCGACACATTGGATAGCTACACGCACGCTCAAATTGCGGAATGCCAATTGGCATTTGTGGGCATAAAAGGGTTAATTAGGGATTATTACAATGCCGACTACGTCGCCCAGGTTTTGGCTGTTTGAAGGCAGATCCGACAGTTTGGTCGTGCCCGCGCCAGTCCAGCGAAGTGCGCGAAGTCCAGCGTCGCGTTGAAGCCGAGCCGGGACTCGCCACGGGAATGGGAACTTTGGAGCCTTTCATGAATTTTATCGCCTTATGGATCGGTGTCGAATTGATTATGCTGTTTGCCTTTATATTGATTTCCGTTTTCTTCTCCTCATCTGACTCTGCAACCTTTTCCTCTCCTCTAGTTTCGTCCTTTTGGCTGCCCACCGGCACATTCGTCTCATCCTTTTTTGACTTTGAAAACCTTGCTTGTATTCGGGTTGTTGCTTTTTTCAGCAAATTCCAGACGACGTGCAGCATTAGCAGTTCCAGCAGTAGAACAGCAATGTAGACCAGTGTGTTCAGTTTTGCGTGACGTTGATAGACAAACTCAGTGTCACGCTTAACCTCGTTTGATAGCGAAATCCACACACAAATGCCCCGCAGTACGAATAGTTTATTAACCGACTGATCAGGCACGTGTCAAAATTCAAGACTGACTAACCAAACACGCCATGACATGCCACACATCACAGAACAACAAAAACATTCTAGCCACCCGACACCAGCAATAACTATTCTAGTACAGAACCAACACACGCACAACATGACTTAAGCAGTAGCTGTACCTTACGTATTACATTTCCCTTCCTCTACAAAAAAACGCGTTTGCTGCTAAGTCAGTTGGGATCTACACATTTAGACATTACAATAGCATAAACAATAGGAATTGGCGGCCGCTACACAACAAAATACAAATGGTTAACACAAAGACAGTATATATGCAAAATAGGACAAAATCCAAACTAGCGCAACAAAGCAGCAAAGATGATTAAACGTCTGTAAAACAGAATATTACGCACATTAAAAAGAAGAAACAAAGCTACGGCACTCTAAATCAGTCAATGCATACCAACATACTACAAGCTTATCTACCGAACAGTTACATACAGATATCACTAAAAATTTAGTTTCAACAGTAAATCAGCTAAAAAACATATACAAACCATAAAAATACAAGCACAGACAACAGTATAAATGTATAAGCACAGACCACAGATACTAAACTAAATTAAACCAAACATACAAAACTAATTGCCACCAGCTGAAAAGAGAAGAAGAAAGAAAGAAGAAAATTTACTTCACAAATAAAGCACACGCGGTATATTGTGGCATAATAACGTATAGTATATAAACTTTATTTCACAAATTAACAACAGAATTAAACAAACTTATAAACTTTCAAATAGTCTAAAAGTATCTCCGGACTTTCTGCTAGCCATTCCGCAAATTTCTTTACATTGGGTGCCGAAACCAAATTTTCAGGGAGATTATTCCATGGCTGTACTACTCTTGAAAAAAATGAAAACTTAACTGCATTGAGTCTGCATTTAGGCATATACAGTTTAAATCTATGACCTCTGGTTCTACCAGCAGTATTGAAATTGAAATACTTAAACGGATTAATAACAGTCAGACCATGAACAATTTTATTATGTTTAAAACAAGATCACGAAAAAGACGCCGAAACTCCAGAGTTCTTAAACCTAAAATTTCACAACGAGACTGATATTCAAGATGCCTGAGTTCTATAAAGTGTCTAGTAAACCTCCTCTGAACATGCTCAATAGCCTGAATGTCCCCGATTAAATAGGGATTCCACACTTCTGAGGCATATTCAAGAATAGGACGAACGTATGACTTAAACAAAGTGACCATAATATCTGGTTCTGTAGAAACACAACAAGCTGTGACCAAATAAAGAAGACTATTAGCTTTTTTAACAATTTTTGCAATATGATCTGAAAACTTCAAGTTAGAAGATATAATAACCCCTAAATCCGAACAGCTCTTGACTCCACTTAGTGGTTCCCCATTTATGAAATATGTTCCACTATGATTAGCACGACCAAGATACATAATAAATGATTTAGCTGTTGATATACTCATTTGCCAATTATCGGCCCAAATTTCAAACTGGTCGAGAGCCGACTGTAGAAAATTACAGCGCAAACTGCCTTCGTAAAAAATTTTCGAGTCGTCAGCAAACCAAAAAGTAGCATCGTTCAACAATTCTACTGCATCATTCACATAAAATAAGAACAGAGAGGGACCGCAGACCGAACCCTGAGGGACCCCACTTGACACCTTACACCAGGGAGACACAATATTTTCAATTCTAACACGTTGCCTGCGATCAGTCAAAAATTCTTTCACTAGGTTGTCCTATTTTGCATATATACTGTCTTTGTGTTAACCATTTGTATTTTGTTGTGTAGCGGCCGCCAATTCCTATTGTTTATGCTATTGTAATGTCTAAATGTGTAGATCCCAACTGACTTAGCAGCAAACGCGTTTTTTTGTAGAGGAAGGGAAATGTAATACGTAAGGTACAGCTACTGCTTAAGTCATGTTGTGCGTGTGTTGGTTCTGTACTAGAATAGTTATTGCTGGTGTCGGGTGGCTAGAATGTTTTTGTTGTTCTGTGATGTGTGGCATGTCATGGCGTGTTTGGTTAGTCAGTCTTGAATTTTGACACGTGCCTGATCAGTCGGTTAATAAACTATTCGTACTGCGGGGCATTTGTGTGTGGATTTCGCTATCAAACGAGGTTAAGCGTGACACTGAGTTTGTCTATCAACGTCACGCAAAACTGAACAACACTGGTCTACATTGCTGTTCTACTGCTGGAACTGCTAATGCTGCACGTCGTTGGAATTTGCTGAAAAAAGCAACAACCCGAATACAAGCAAGGTTTCAAAGTCAAAAAAGGATGAGACGAATGCCGGTGGGCAGCCAAAAGGACGAAACTAGAGGAGAGGAAAAGGTTGCAGAGTCAGATGAGGAGAAGAAAACGGAAATCAATATAAAGGCAAACAGCATAATCAATTCGACACCGATCCATAAGGCGATAAAATTCATGAAAGGCTCCAAAGTTCCCATTCCCGTGGCGAGTCCCGGCTCGGCTTCAACGCGACGCTGGACTTCGCGCACTTCGCTGGACTGGCGCGGGCACGACCAAACTGTCGGATCTGCCTTCAAACAGCCAAAACCTGGCCGACGTAGTCGGCATTGTAATAATCCCTAATTAACCCTTTTATGCCCACAAATGCCAATTGGCATTCCGCAATTTGAGCGTGCGTGTAGCTATCCAATGTGTCGAAATCAACCTTTGCTCATAAGTGCCAATTGGCATAATTTATACTGCATCTTTCATCGAAAGATAGATCAGCCACATCCAGCATTGCGCAATGCAGGCGAGTTAAGAACAGGCCGTGCGTGAAGCTCTACAAGATCAGACTTGGAGCGACTGGATCAGAATGCTGCCATCTGAAGCCTTAAAGCCTGGAGAAATTGTCATCTTGCCAAGCGGAATAGATTCCGAAGCCGAAACGGACTCGGATAGTGACGATGAAGACTACGTGGAACTTCATCACGTGAACCCGGCTGCTGGGCTTGAAGATGAACTTTCGGAAGAGGAAACCTCCGCGTCATCCGATGTACACGTAAACATGTACATGTTGTACATGATGAACACACGATGTACATGCAAACGTACACTGCCGAACCTGCTGACCTCATAAATGATAGTGATAAAACGACCCGGTGGAGGAAACGGGACATTCCTTTTAAACTTCCTGCTTTCAAACGGCAGTTTTCATTGCCTCCTCATGATGTTTTGAAGCCGATTGAGTACATTTTGCAATTTTGGCCCAAGGAAATTTTTGAACTTTTGGCATTCGAAACAAACCGCTATGCTGTAGAAAAAACAGGGAAGTCTATTGATTCGTCTCCCAAAGAAATGGAGCAAATTTTTGGTTTGCAGTTACGAGTGAATTGCCACAGCTTAACCCGTTCAGCTTCCTCTTTGGCTTCAGGATGGATTTTATCCACCAGCTTGCAAATTTCACGAGCAAAGTGATCAATTGACTCGTGCTTTTTCTGAATTTTGTAGTGCAACCTGTTCCACGCCAGTTCAGGAAGAAGTGTAACAGGATAAACAGCTGATTGGCTGATACTGGTAGTAGCAGTCAGATGAACTAATCAGCTGAGTATATAAAGTACTCGTAACAGCAATTGCTGTGCTGGGCTGATAGCTCAGTTGGTAGAGCGCGGGGCATCAGGTGAGCTACGACTAGCCTAGTTACCGATCACAAGTATCCCCAGCCATCTTTTCAACTGTTACATTTGGTAGCAGAGCTTGGACCGGGTGTGCTTCTTGATATATAGTTGGCCACGGACGACAGGGAGATCCCCGACTGCCAGCGGTATGCTCGGTCGAACCCCGAGATATGTGCTACTGATCGGGCAATCCCCGAATACCGCCCAGGTTGTTTCGGTTGATTCCCGAGACGTGTGCCACCAGAAGCCCCCGGGATTCCGGCCTCTCTTGATGGGGGAAGAAGTGTAACAGGATAAACAGCTGATTGGCTGATACTGGTAGTAGCAGTCAGATGAACTAATCAGCTGAGTATATAAAGTACTCGTAACAGCAATTGCTGTGCTGGGCTGATAGCTCAGTTGGTAGAGCGCGGGGCATCAGGTGAGCTACGACTAGCCTAGTTACCGATCACAAGTATCCCCAGCCATCTTTTCAACTGTTACACGAATTTAACGACTCCCTTTAAGAACAGATTTTTATAACCGACTGAACCATTCGCGACACATCAAAATCAGATTGTTTGCCCTGAAGAGGGCAGTTGGGATAATAGTGGAGGAGTCCCTTCACGTCTTCTCCTCCTTCAACTCAACCAACACCACTTACACCTTAACACGGCGCCATCCACCTCTGACAAATATCAGGATAGGTGGTTTTTTGTCGCCACATGCCATCACGCCATACCCGCACCACCCGCACCCACCGTGTCTCCTCTCCCGTCGCGCCATACACCCCCACCACTTCCGCAAACTCCTTTAGCAGATATTCCTTTTTCCATCGCCTTCCCCACATGTCCACCTCCCACTTCTCACTTCGCCTATCCGGATTTTCCACGGTCGCTTTTACCCACCGCTCTACCTCAGTTTCCGTTCCCAAGAATTGAGATTTTCCTCTGGGCACTCCTTCACCAAAGTGGTTGTGCTTTGCGTGGGGCAACATACTCGTTAGTTCCAATTTGTAAAAATGAGGTACCAACTATCATATTGCCGTTTATATACAGCAACTACCGTAATCTTAAAAATTACTTTAAAAGGGGTACACTAATACATACTGGATTAATTACGGTACTAACTTGGTTATATGTGCACATGTTTCAAGGTGTTTACCCCCTACAAGTTTAATGTTTTTCAACGTCCAGCAGTTTGTAAGGTGATTAATTGTTTTAGTGACACTTTTTTACTAAAACCGTTACAGTTAGCTACTAAATTTAAAATTTAAAATTTGAAAACAATATCTATCGTTTCGTCTTTACCTAATACCTAAAAAGTTAGACAAACACTACGATTTTATTCAAACATTTATTAGTGTAAACAATTATGCACACAACTCAATATACATTCAGGAAAACTCCATTCTTTACAGACAGTATTACCAAGCCAATATAGTACACGAACAGTTTTATTTTCACAAAAATTCACAAGTTCTTTTCTAACATCGTCCATAAGTTCTTGAATTGAAAGAAAAGATTTCCCACTGTCACAAATAACGTTTCCTGTCTTGGTCATCAGTTTGTAGGTATAGCATGTGGTTGGGGTGACGTCATCAGAAATAAGCCGTAAAAGTTCCAGTTGACCCGTAATTTCCAGGCATTTGCAGAAAGCCATAAAAAATTCATCGCCGCCTCGTTGAATCATTGCAATTAGCTCCAGGTTGGCGTCATATGGTAGCAAAGACCGAAGTTTTTGTCCTTGATATTGGCGCAATATTCCCCATTCCAACAGTAGGGGTAGAACTTTTGTCAGGTTAAGTTCTGTCGCAAAAGTGCACAAATATCGTGCCAAACGAGCGTTAGAGCCGCCGTTCGCCATGGTAGAATGTAGTACAAATGATAAATAAACGCAAGTCACTCGTATTTATACCCAAATTTAAACTTATTGACCAGAAATAACCAGCCGTAACCGGAAATGACTAGTTTTTTCTGAAATTTTCCGAAAAAGTATTAGATTTGTTTTACAATGCAACTGCTATTCACTTGTACTACCATTTATACAACAGATTTACAATTCAGTGAGATCATATACAGACATCAAGGGTTCCCAGTCCATAGATTCGACAGTATTAGACAAGTTTTCAGAATAATAAATGTCCAGTTTCTTTTTAATGTTTTTCCAGTCCTTTTCGTTAAAAACTACAGGCACAATCGCAATTTCACCAGTTCTTGGCGCGTAAATTGTCAAGTGAGCGTTTTTAAGTCCAGTAATAGCAAGTTGACCAAGAATTTGTGCATAATATCGATGAGACTTTTTTAGTGTCAGTTCTCCATTACGTAGTGTACAATAAAATGATGATCCTCTGTCAACAATTATTTCTTTTATGCTTCGTGGTCGATCATTCGTATCGTAAAGACATTTGACTTCAATAATCCAGGGTGTCGTCGTGGGTTTATCAATATCGAACACAATTCCGTCAGGTGATGCGCCAAGGTACGGAGCCCAAATTGGTACGCAGAGTCCTGTTTCGCGAATTATAACGTCGATTCCGTAATATTGACGTATCGCATTAATGTACGCTAGTTTAGCGTTGGGTTCTTCTTTAATTCCAACTATGCAAGCATCCGTTTGATTAGATTTCGTCTTGACATTCGGTGAAATTCCGTTCGCAATTTGGCCAAACGCAGACGCGGTAATTCGTCCTTCTCGTTGTCGCCACCATTCAGGATTAGACTGTTGTCCAAGCGTACTTGTAGCAATAGATTTAATAATATGAGCAGCCATAGTTATCTGAAATTCAAAATTACTGTTAAGGTAAGAAGTTAAAACAGCCCTCTGAGTTCTTCCTCCGCGGCTTGGGACGCGGCATCGGCCCATTACTGTTTTTTTTATTTTTTTTATTTTTTTTATTTTTTTTATTTATTTTTTTTAATTATACATTATTACTATATTGTTATTATACATTATGTACATTCAATTGCCTTGTATTATGTGCAGCTATTAAATTCAGAACGTATTAGCATCAAGCTTTGGCCAAGGATATTTTTTCCCTGCCAATTACACATTTCCTCGACGCCATCTTCTTGAATATCCATACCGATACCGTAGAACGAATCGAAACGTGATGCCTCTGCTAAAACTGTCGAACCGGTTTCAAGCAGTTTCTGTTTAGCCTCAGGGTTTTGGCGAATCGCAACGCGGTCATCATTACTTCAGGTGCGTATTTTCGCCAGACAGCTTTATCATAGCCGGGTATATGTTTCGCCAGCTCTTTACACTGTCTGGGTGACCAACACCGAAGAATCTGATCATAAATCTCGCGTGCACCAAAAAATAACGCCTTCTCTGCTTGATAGTATTGCTCGACAGTCAAGTATCTTATACCGTTCAAGACAAACGGGCATCGATTAAAATTTGAAAAGACAGATCTTCCAGTATGAAACAATAAAATTTTGCCAGCGTCCGTAAAAACCGACCGCTCGTAGCAAGCCATTTTGACAGACTGATCAAAATTTACATTTTCACGGCTTTATATAGCTTCAGATCACGTGACTCGGCTTTATATAGCTTCAGATCACGTGACTATCTCAAATAATTAATGTGTATTTCAATGAACTTATGTGCAAATACGTTCTCCAAATCGAATTCGCTTAGTTTTCTCACTAAAAGTGGTCCAGTAATACAATCTTGTACAAA